>JAODAL010026779.1:0-56135 GCA_025379985.1 Phyllomedusa bahiana | reverse complement strand
CCCTCAATCCCAATCTTTTAGAGCCATGGCCTCATCACTGCACCATCTAAGTGGTTAAACACAGAATCAAAGCGGCTCTGATACTGTTACTTGGGGTGTCAGCTCGTCTACTCCCAACCCAAAGGGGTTTTTCTTTTATTTACTACTTAATTGGTTAACATATAATGTTATGCCCTCTAATGATCCAAGGTAGGCATAACTGCAAGGCAATTCTCTCAGACGTGTGAAATCTCATTAAATGGGTTAATAGAAGACAGAAAATTCCCAAGTTACAATTAAATTTGTTTTCAAGATGGTCTGTAGCTTGATAACCAAAAACTTATGGAAAAGGGGTAATTAGTTCTAACCCAACCCAAATGCCCCCCAAACATAATGCAAAATGAATATTAAAAAAAATGAACCCAGAAAAAACTAACACAGTAAAAGCACACCTTAATATAACATCAGAAAAGTGCTGGAAGCTGGAAATCACTTTGTTTTCTGAGGACAAATTTGTAGCTATGGATTTCTACAAAATGTACCAAAAAAAAAAAATGCTGCTTCACTGGTGCCAAAGAGCTCTTACCGGGGATTTTAAGACAGAAAAGGGACATGAACACTGCAGTGCTGAAAAGGGAAAAAGGGGCTACAAAGACCGAAATCTTTGATGCACCTCACTAATACTTTAAAGGGAGCATACAGGAAATGTAGGATGAACGTACTGAGAGGGGACTATCTACCTCCAATCACTGCATGCAACTCCTAATACGTGTGGGAACTAAAACAGGACATGTAGTACCCACGTACTGTAAGGAGCACGCTAGCCGTCGATCACGCGCACCTCACTAAACATGTAAGACGTACAGACATGTAGTCCACACGTACTGTAAAAGGCGCAATAGACTGCCAACACTACATCACCTCACTAATACATGTAAGAGCAACGGACATGTAGTACCACACCGACTTTTAAAACGCTACTACACGCCAATCACGCATGCACCCCCTAATACAGTTTTTTACAAGTAAAATTTTATGATAATAAATATTATTTATTTTTAAAGCGCCATTATTCCCGGGGCGCGTACATTCGAGGGGGGTGATAACAAACACAGTCAAACTAATTACAATCTAACAATAAATACTAACAACTAGTAAAAAATAAGAGGACCGCCACAAAGGTTTTCAAACTACAAGGAAGGGGAAAAAGGGGAAAAAATGAGGGGCAACATGTTTGTGGCGGGTTTAGTGGCGCAGGGTTATTGTGGGGTTAAAGGTTTTTCCCCAAAAAGAGGGTTTTTAATTTTAAAGGGTGGTGAAAGGGGAGGAAAGTCAGATGGTTGGGTGGGGTCCCCGAGTTGGGGGAAGCAAGGGAAAGTCTTGGAGACGGTTGTGTAAGGAGGGACAAGGGGAGCAGAGAAGAAGGGGCCGGAGGTCCTTGATGAGTATTAGGGCCAATGAAATACTTACCATCCTTTATGCATTTATGCAGTTGATATTTAAATCTTATTGAAAAGTTCAAGTATTGTGTCTGGCACGGGGCTATCTATGCGCTTATTCCGTATGTAGGGGGCTTCGTAGTGCACCTACCACTGGATTAGCTGAGTGTTGCAGTCTGTTTTGAAAGTAAAAAAAAAGGCGCCTGCAAAAAAAAAAAGATTTCCCCGGGGGGGAGGACACAGGATTTAAACCCGGGGCGCCAAGACACATAGCATTCATGGGCACGTATTTACTTCAAGCGCAGGGACAGAAGGTACCCTTCTTTGTGGGTATGGAGTATGCATGAGCAGGCTGCCTATTATGTAATTACTATTGAGTAGACTGATTATGCAATTACTTCTGAGGTGGATCTATAAAATGTTGCTCATATTTGCCGACTGTGTTGTTTGGCTCGTATCGACGCACATTTTTATTTGGAGTGACCTGACAATCAGATCAGATTCGCCATTGATTCCCCCTTCTCTTTCCCCTGATGAAGCCTCCCAAGAATCAGGAGGGGGAAATGCGTTGGGTGGTGGTTATTTGTATATCATTATGTATTGAAACAACTATATGGGCACGAAGGTGGAGATTTTTTCGGTTTCATAGGGTTTTCGTAGAGGTATTGCATCCTGAGTGGGGCCGCCCTTGTTGGGACGATGACCCTGCAATACTGAAATAGGTGATAGCTAGGCCTATGGGTCCAATAGGGAAAGGATTCCATTTTTCAGCAACAGACACATACTGGAAGACAAGTCCGAGGAAAACCCGAATAAAACAGATGACGGGAGATATTCATAACCGTGAGTTATAATTATCGTGTGCTTCTGGCATTAGTTGAGATAAAACTGTACTGTGGTTATTGTGCCTATTTAGCTGATGTCACAAAATAGTAAGTCAGAAATGGATCTTTTTTACTGATTATTAATAAAGGTTGTACTTTAACCACATGCTTATACTACTGTGACTATAGGAGATAAGAGCTGCTCTAACTTTGAAAAGAAGCAAATTAGAACATCAATGTATTTAGTAATAGCTTTTAAAATCTGTTATTTAGTTTAAAGCAATCCTAGTGGTGAAATCCCCATTAAGTTTAGTATCTACATAAGGAGGTTCTGTTTTTTTAGCTTGAATTGATCAATATCAACTTAAACAGTAGGGGATATTAAGTTTAATAAAACTACCTATCCCCCTTTCTTCATCCACATTTTACCCACTCTTGGTTAAACTTGATGGCCATATGTCTTTTTTCAACCGTACTAGCTACGCAACTATGTAATTATGATGTAATTCTGGAAGCACAGCGTTACCACTAGGGAGTACTAATTTCCTGTTAATCAGTCAGTATATATAAAAAAATGTCAATGGTGTGACTAATGGTGTGTTAGTCTCTACACATGTACATGTTGTCTCTCCCTAATGAGGAACCTTACCCCTTTTGAGCTACCCTTAATTCCTCTTACCTATCCAGTCAATATTCTACTCTGCACTGAGAGGCAAAACCCCACTACAGCTGTATGCAAATGAATTTTCTGCTTGGCTCTAATCCCATTTACATTGCAAGTAAATCAAGTTAAATGTAAATTGAGGAACGCTACATCCAGTGGGTGGTGCTACAAGAGTCCAAGTGCTTTTCCCATGAGCCCTTTAGAATATATTTAAATTTCAGTGGAGCGACTAATACTGTATAAGTTTCCGCAACCTAGTAAACAACATTATCCCTTTTGAGCCATGTTTTTAGGCAACAAGCTCCCCTTAGTGATGACTGTCAGAGCATTTCTGTCCTGTTCCCTCCTGGTAGGTAACTTATGCCTCTTCCCAACTATTATCTTGCTTCTAACTGAGAATTATACACCCCTGTCTGTTTTAAATAAAAGTCAGGCTGGCCTGTCTAAAGTAAGTCATAAGTACCAATAAAGCATAGATATGGATTGCATTTTATTCTGTACTTTTTCTGATCACATTGAAATCAGTAAAATATTCCCAGCTGTTTGACGTATATATTTTTCACTGACTATGTGCTAGGAATCCTGATTGCAAGGTTTCATCCTATTGACGCTCTTCTAGTGGTTTGTAACTGTCAAAAACCTTTGCATGTTCTTGCCGCTCAATCTTGGCAGAATTACATACTGTTAATACAATATATGAGAGCCTCTCAACTAACCATTCAATTTCCTTCACAATGGAGACTAATCAGGATGATGGACTGACGCTACTCAAGAAGGTATTAAAATGCATTAGAAACTTTCCCTATAACTCAGAGGTTCGCTCCATCACCTGCCTCAAATAAACAGGCATTTCACAAGCGGATTAATGTATTATTACCCCCGAACGGCAAAGTCAACAGTAAATTTCTACCAAATCCACATTTACATAAGGGAGAGATATTGCAATTATTATATCATTACTATTGTTATATGTCTTTGTTATAAATTTAGACTCGCTGTTTATGCCCAGGTAAATTATTAAGAGGACATCTCATTGAGGAAATATAGGAACACCGGTATCACAAGTCTTCTCATTTACAGACTCTTAAGTAATCTTATGGGATAACTGAATAAGAAGTTATTAAATCATCTTCAAATGAATCATTTTAGTGATTACATTATTTTGGTCTATTGTGTGACTGCTTGGTAATGACTGAAATTCATCCGGTGCTGTTAGAAGAATTTATGAAATACAAAATGAGAACTTATTTTTTTTTTTTCTTGTAATGTTACTCATAATAACAGAATATTTTCAAGGTTTGGGTATCCAGGGATTATAAATCGTGACAACACATATAACCTAATGTTGCCTGAAAATAGCACTTACAGCATGCCTGCCATTTGAACTTTTGCAGAAATCAGTCATGATTTTAACATTAAAAAGGTAAAGTGAATAACATGGATTACTTTGTGAAAATGGCACCTGTCAAGGGGTGAAATATACTAGGCAGCAAGTAAATAGTCAGTGCTTCCAGCTGGAAAATGTGTTGGAGACCAGAAAAATTGGTCATGAAAAGGACTGTCAGGAGGACTGGTATCTCCAAAAAGGCAGGTTTTTATTGGGTATTCCTGGTATGCAGCATCTAGTACCTGTAGAGTAGGGACCTGCAGTTCACCCTTCAGCCAATAGATGGTGAAAGTACAATGAAGGGGCATGTGGTAATGACAAGGGTTGAGGGCAGAGGCGTTGCTAGGGTCCCAAAACATCCGGGGCCCGGGCCCTTTGTGTTAAGTTTTGCTCAGTAGGGCGGGGTTCACATGGCATTTTTCACGCCCTATTGTGAACTGCGGCATGTGTTTTTACAGAGAAAAAACTGTAGCCAGCGCATCCTTCTGATATTTATTCTCCCCAGAACCTGTTATAATGAATTACCATAATGTCGGCCCGTATGTAGAGCGTATTGAAGCACAATTATGCACCAAAGTACGGACCGACATTATGTGGTGTGAACATACACAGTGTATTTGTGGGGCATATCTGAGCTGTAATGTGCCCAAAGTGCGCCCCGCAAATACGGTAAAATCATAGCGGTGAGGGCTCTGGTTACTGGTTGTTTTCCCTGCACACAGAACCCACCCATAAAAATAAGTGTCATGCCACAGGGGAAAAAGTGTAAGTGGATGGGAGGTGGCGGAGCGCTGCTGAAATTACCTGCTGGAGAGCGTGTACTTCCAACAGCAGGCGTAAAACGGTGCGCACAGGTACGGGCCACTATACGCTGTGTGAACATACCCTTAGGACATGTTCACATGGCGTACTGCCGCATGTACTCTACACGCCTCAATACGCTGTGCGTTTTGGAAGTACGCACTGTTCAGGGGGGCCGGCTTCATTCACTACAATCATCAGCGGCGCATAAGCGCCACAAAGTGACCTCGCATTGTACGCCCGAGGAGACAGACGTAATTCATAGTTCTCTAATGAGAGCTATGAATTACCATAATTGTGGGGCGCATGTTGGGTGTAATGAAGTGCAAATACGCCGCAAAATGCACCCTGCAATTACGCCGTGTGAACGTGCCCTCAGTCTGGCTACGGCAGCTAAAAACATACAAAACCCTGACGAATGACAGGTATAAAACAATTATATTCAAATATAATTCATCATCCAGTTGTAGTTTATATGTGTAAGGCTATGTCCACACTGCACATGATTAAAATTGTATCTCCGGCGCTTTTCGTTTTTTAAAAGCGCCGCAGATACTATCGTCAGTGCGGTCCCATAGCCGGCAATAGAAAAGACGAGTTGCTGTCTACACAGCTCGTCTTTTCTCTGCCTGTCTTTTGGCAGTGGCATATTATACAACATGTTGTATAATACGCCAGTGCTTGTCGTCTTCTTGACGTCTTCTCATACAATGCTATTGTATGGGGGGCGTCGGGAAAATGAGAAGCGGCCGCGGCTTTTGCACAAAGCGTGACAAAAGCCGCGGTCCTGCATCAGAGAAAGAACGGCCGCTTTTGGGGCCGTTTTTTCTCTGATGCAGTGTAGACATAGCCTAAGAGACACAACAGGCAGGATTATCTACTAGTGACGTGAATGAGGCGATATGTGTGTGTATACAGTACATACAAAGTTACATGTACACACATATGTATACGCACATACATGTATATACACACGTCTACACATACACACGTATATACACACGTCTACACATACACACACGTATATACACACGTCTACACATACACACACGTATATACACACGTCTACACATACACACGTATATACACACGTCTACACATACACACACGTATATACACACGTCTACACATACACACACATCTACACATACACACACGTATATACACACGTCTACACATACACACACACGTATATACACACGTCTACACATACACATCTACACATACACACGCATATATACATGCACACGCATATATCCATTCAGTTCACATTCATGTTGTTTCTTTCCTATTATGCTATCTAGCACTGGTCTCTACAGTGAGGCTACTCACTCACTTGAGACCCTTCATGATCCGGGCACCTTGGGGAGCTTCTGTTGACTCCATAACGAAATCACTGTAGCTGCAGGCAGGAGATGGTGTGGGACAGGGGAGCACAGCAGGGGCTGGAGCCGAGCACAGCAGGGGGCGGAGCCTCTCACTCCCTGTATGAGGCTGAACTTCCTGACTCTTGTGCTGGATGTGGCTGCAGGGCACAGAGTCAGGAACTTCAGTGAGTGAGCAGCCGGCACCCCTCCCCCCTCCTAAGCGCCCGACCCCCCGGGCAGTCACCCTGCCTCCCTGCATGCTCGTACCACCCTGAGCTGAACAGTTCGTAGGCTCTGCAGGCAAACCGCAGCTTCCGTCGATCTGAGGCTCGGGGGATGGGCCGGTTTATTCAGGGCTTGTGCCCCGAACATTACTGCCTAGCAACGCCCCTGGTTCAGGGAGCAACAGAAAGGCAGTTAGTGGCAGTTGGTTGCTGCAGCGGGTTGACGGAGGGAGATTAAACAACAAGACACAAAGCTCAAGAAATACTGACAGTGAGAAGGCCCAGAAGAAAATACCAAAAGAAAGTCAGGGTACAGTGTAACTTAAGGGTGAACAACATTGATATAACTGGAAGAGAATTTGTGTAGATGGAGAGGGAGACTCTCGTCCAACAGGTATGTGGCCAGAGACATAGGGGCAGATTTATCAAAAGTGTCTTAGTTTTAGACAATGTAAACTTAGACTAGACAGTCTTAAAATGTGCCAAATTTATAATGGTGTTGATAAATCTGGCGCAGGTTAGAACTGTCTAGTCTCAGTTTGCACCATCTTTAAGTTGGCTTACTTTTACGGCAAAATTTGGTTGCACATCCTGGCGCATTTTTTGTTGCATCTAAGCCACACCCCTTTCCCACGAAACCACACCCCTTTCACAAAGCCACACACCCTTTGTCGGACATGACGCAAAAGCACCTGAAACTGTCTAATACACATAGTAAATGTGGCGAAAAGCTTGTTTTGGGCGCAAATTGATCCAGAATTCTGGCGCAACTGTCTTGATAAATCTGCCCCATACTGTAACTTTGGGCTGTAGGCTCTGAATAGAGGATTGTAGTATATTACAGTACAAGCAGCTGCTGTGTAAAATCTGTTAAAGAGAAATAAGAAAATTCAGTAAATTCTTCAATTCATAGGAAGAAACAAGTGTGACGAGTCTTGATTCTGCACATTACATACCTACCAAAATTGTGCAAGGGTGGTTAAACTCAGTGTCAGACTGTTGTGCCTGGGGCCCACAGTTGCAATTGAGTCTTGGTGACCACCAGTGAATTTACTTTATGGGGCCCATTCTAAACTCTAGACCTGCTATTTTAAGGGGTCCACCATGCCCTGTAGCCCTACATGCTCAAGGGCCCACTGGGAGTTTTCCCTGCTCCACTGTAGGCCAGTCCGAGCCTGGTCAAATGGGTGTGGTGGTAAGGCAGGTATTCTCTTGTGTATGTGATAGGAAGATAACAGTGACCCCCTACCTGCTGTAAATTATATTGCAGGTGGTCTAGACTTGAAGGCCTTACTGAAAAAATGGCACAGCAATAACTGCACAGATATAGTTCTTTGAATACTGTATATGAATCCGAGCTTCACTCAGTAGAAGCACTTTACAGGTAACATAATATATACTATACAGGTCCACAATGCTTTGTGATTCTCCTGAAGTCATATACTTCAAATACAGCTGCAATAGACAGTTCTGTCAGTCTAATCTCATTATTTTACTTAGACTTTGTCTCTGTACCATAAGTTAAAGGTGTTGTCCCACTACAAGGATTGCTGCTTTTTATCTTAAAGATCTAGCAAAAACAAGTCACTTTGCAATATATGTCCATTAACAGTGTCCTACCTATTTCAAGATATCCCCTCTTGAATGGGCTGCATCAGCTCCTCAGGTTGCTATAACTACAGACCTGTTCGTTCTTTTCTGATAGGCTGCCAGCGCTGGTCGCTATAGCTACAGACCTAGTGTCCTCAGCAGGTCATCACTGCAGGCCAGTAATAGCCAGTAAAGCCAGGAGACACACCCTTGAATTAAAAAATGAAACCGAGAAAACAGGACTGAGGTAAGATGAATGGATGTAGTGAGACAACCCCTTTTAAGTGCTCAGTCTCCTTATCAACAAGGCCACCTTTAGGGCACAGTGTTCCTATTCTCTGTGTCGTGGTAGCACTATTTTTTGTAGAAGAATGAGATGTCAAAGATGTCACATGTCACATGTGTCACATTATCTTTCTAGGAGTTCTCAGAGGTCAGCGGTCTCTCCGTTTGCTCATAGTCTCTCATTATCCACTACTGCAGTGTCTAATTAGATTTAAGTGGTGAAATCTGTCTACAGCCAAACAGCAATTCACAGGTCAGGGTTAGTCTCTTAAGCTACACTCCAGTTCTGCTTACTCTTGTGCAAGTAAAAAACTTAGCTGTGCTAGTGGAAGCTTGTTACAAAGGTAAGATATAATACAGTCTCACTTTACATACTGCTTGTCACATGGTGGAAACCCACTAATTTTATGTGGAATTGAAAACCCAGCCACAACTTTGTCATGCAGTCTACCAGTTACCAATCACCTTTTTCCCCTGGACCTTCCATGAATGGCCTCACTTGACTACTTTCAGAAGCCATTGTGAATGAAGGTAGAAGTCACAGAATTAACTTGCTGCCATGTTGCCAACCGCACACAACCTCCAGTCACACAGTACAAAAGCTTATCATAGTATTACTTGTACATAATCACAAAGTTAATATCATTGAAAAAATACATATTTCCATTAAGTTCAACCAAGAGTGGGGAAAGATATGGAAGAAGGGAGAGGTAGAGGGAATATTTTAAACTTAACTTCCCCACAGATGAAAACTTTGGAACCCATAAAGAGGAGGAACCAATCTGCCTCCAACTCTTGGTAGGCAAACCAGGGATTAGAAACTACTAGTAAGACAAGTAGCCTATCTGCCTGGTCCTGTCTATGTTCTCGGTTGGCCTTTTTACTCTTATCACCCCGATGTCTCTTGGTCCTTGGATCACTGAGAACTCCAAATGGTCATCAGTCAATAGCTGTTGCAGATTAATGGGAATTGCTCCCCACTTGATGGACAATTGATGGACATAAATCTCTATGCCTAAACCATCTACCTGGTTAAAACCTTTGATCTGGTGAAACCACACAACATAGCTTTCTCATTTAGTCTTTTTGGTACCTTCCATCATCATCATCTAAAACAGACCCCACTATATGCTCCATCCTACTTCTTTATAAAGGCCACCCATTCTCGTGGCTAGAGTTGTTTACTTTGTTTACATCATCTCTATCTGAGCTAGGTTTAGATTTAGCCTGAATGTGCATCTTTGCCTTGTAAACCACTGTGGCTGATGTGGTCAAAGTCTCCTTCATATCACGCCACCAGCTAGCAACATGTCCCAATACGCAAACGTTGTTTCTTTGGTCTATTTTGCGCCAAAACCACTTTTGACGCCATACTCTCTATGTAAATGCATCTCCTTAATGCAATGCACCTATTGAGGTGCATTACTTACACTTGTAGTGATGCGTTATGCACTGCACTTTATAACATTATACTTATTTAATGGGCCTAAGAACTGCCGCTGCACCACCAATTTTTGGACATGTCGCCCACAGTGTTTTCTGACTGCTTCTTGGGTGTTAAGTCCCCGTCAATGGT
Organism: Phyllomedusa bahiana; assembly: GCA_025379985.1. NCBI lineage: Eukaryota > Metazoa > Chordata > Amphibia > Anura > Hylidae > Phyllomedusa > Phyllomedusa bahiana. Next base: position 45,999 of record JAODAL010026779.1, on the reverse strand, counting down.
TGCAGGGTCTGCCAATTGCCAATTCTTCCACCATGTAGGCAACAGCCCAGAAGCACCACCTTGAGGAAAATTGTTTCATGCGTATCCTGTCGACTATACCTGAGTATAAGAAGAGTTAAACTGATGTGGTGATATTACAGTTAACCCTTCAGGTGCAGGCTGCAGGACAGTGATATCTATGAACTGTTAATGGCATTGCAAGAGGCCTAGTATAGACCTATATGCTGGGGAGATGTTGGTGCAAATATTGCAGACACATTTCTTTAAATGCAGAACTCATAATGGCTTAACTTAGCAGAGGTTATCACTTGAGACATACCATTTAAATGCAGTTGCAGCAGGCAGTTCTGTAGTTGTAAGCTCGCTATCCAACTTAGTCTCTGCCCTCTAAGATAGATGCCCTTTAGTAATCAGTTTAGTATTTGCCTTCCGGGAGTCCCGCCAATGCGATGGAGCAGGGAAATCCCCTTCAATTATGCCATGGTCACAGAATGCATCAGTCAAATTGTTAAATGCTGTGGATTAGAGGCTTTCTCCAGTCCCTAGCATGGACATAGACTGTTCTATGATCAGAGCTGTTAACTACAGCTCTGTTCCTAGCACAGATGTGCCACTGGTAGCCATAAAACCCCTCTTTCTGCAGCAATGAAAGACGTCCTGCACCGCCTAATGCCAAATCAGTGAACGGTAGTTAAGTGGTTAACCTACCACTGTCAGTCATTTTTATGGGGAAAAAACACTGCATACATTTGTGATGGAGACTCTGAATGAAGCTTCCATTTGCAGTTAAAAAACAGAGCCTTATACAGTATGTAAACTATATCATTAGAACTTCCAAATTGTGGTAAAATAGTCCAAAATTTACTATTCACATACAAAAAATTACAGAAAGTTCAAAAACAGTAAAAAATATTTACAGGTTCAATTTCAGAATACAGATGTTGCACAAATGATTAGACAAATAATGTTTTGGGTTCTGCATTCTGGATGTTTCACTCCTACATAAACCTTTCTCAGTGGAATATCATCCAAGATAAGGGATTCCTCCAACTTGATAACTTGTCAGATTATTCATAGCTTCATAACCAGCAGAAACGACCCAGACCAATATAATGTGATAAGCTATCAGACTGAGAAAGGTCCACATAGAACAAAAATAATTCGGAATGGGAGACCCATAGCATTATTTGTCTAACTATTGCCTAATCATTATCCACAGCCTGGAGTTGATCATGTGATTTTTATTTTTTTTTTAATTATTGTTTTGGACTTGTAATTTTTGGGAAAATGAATAAAAAAGTTTGAACTATTTTACTCTGATTTGGAAGTCTTCACTGGCATCCACTTATTAAATGAATGATATGTAAACCAAGCCTTAGTCAGTATGTTAGACTCATACTGTGAGAGGGGCAGGGATCAGTGGTGGGTAGACACCGAATTGGTTCACTTAGTAAGAGTAGAAAGAAGAAATATATATTTAATCAGAACTGTTTTCATAGGTTCATTATAGGTTCATGGATCAATGTCCTTGTCACTGCTCGTTCTCAGAGAAAAGCCTTTTATATTATTGGCTTCTGTAGCTTACATACCTCCTGAGAGCTGATATACATTGAAGAATAAAGCGAGGCAGAGTAGAGGAAGGTCATGGTCATGTATTATTATTGTAAAAGTTATTACTTTTTATAGCAGCGTCAACTCCTATAGTGGTTTACATAGTAAAATACCATGGTCACACATAGACAAAGATACAAATGGTATGTGCCCATTTTTACATGTTTATGGTCTGTAACAAATTAAAAAATAGACACCAGAACAAGGAATGGGGTAATAAGCTTGTTATGGGTTCCAGGGTCAGTAAGGACGTACACTGTAGATGCCAGATAGTCGTGGATCCACTGGGCCCCACAGGAGCGATGATGGTATAGCAGAGAGCAGAGTGTAAGGGGCCCCCGGTCTTCACCGGAGCCCGCCACAAGGCCGGACAGACTTAGCTACAGGGAACCCCCAGGTCGCTACCCCTGGGGTGGCTATTCGCTAGGGTAGCCGAAGTGCAAGACGGAAGGCACCGGGTACAGGCAGAAGTGACAAGTCACAAGCAGGTGTACCCGAAGACAGAGTCACAGGTAGCAGCAGATTGATGCAATGGCAGGTAACAGCAGAAATGTAGGTACACGAACATAGGTAGCAGGGACAGCAACCTGGACACAGCAGGGTTAAACCTAGACTGGAAGCTAAGTCCTAGGCAGGTAGCAGGATGGCAGGTAAGAGTAGAAACAGGAACACAAGTATCAGGCTGGCATGACGGCAGGTAACAGCAAGAACAGGAACCAGAGGTCAGGACCTCAGATGAACATTATGAACTGACGCTGGAGCTGAGGCAGGTATCCCTTAAAACACAGGAGGTCATTGGACAAGTAATTGGTACACTGTCCCTTTAAATCCAGACCAGGGAGCGTATGCAGAAACAGACCGGAATGTGAGCAGGAGTCAGGACAGGTGAGTACAAAGCAACAAAGAACACAGCAGGGACCAGGACACAGCAAGTACAGGAACCAGGGGACAGACACAGACACACAGGCTTGTTCGTGGTCCACAGCAGTGACCGCGGTGTGCACAGCCACAGGAACACAGCAGGGACTTTGCCATGTCCGTGTCCTGAACCAGGGCCACGGCATGGATGGTGACAAATCTATAGCCTTGTCAGATGAAAGTTGTTTGGAATATTTCTTCGGACAGATTAAATGCTTGCCAGATGTGACAGGTTTTTTTTGTAAGTATTTAAAGAGTAAAAGGTTTAGAGAGTGTTGGATGAAATGAGGTAGAGAATGGCAGAATGGAAGTATAGGAAAGTACGTTGTGTGTGGGATAATGTCTATGAACTGGGGCACATAGAGAACCGAATTTGATAGGGCTCTGTTCTGATGAATAGGTAGAAAACTCTGGCTGCTATCATTGGTATGGGGCAAAAAGGCATACATCTAAAAAAAGGGAAAAAAGTATTTGTATGGATGTCCTCCATGCCTTGTGCTGCAAGTACCTTTCACTTGGAGCCTTGTAGATTGCTCAAAGAGATTTTTCAACCACAAATATTGATGGTATTTTAATAGCATATGGCATTCATGTTTGATAGGTGTGGGTCCTACCTTTGACACCAACACTTATCTTGAGAACGGGCCATAAAACCTCTCTGTTTTGAACGGAGAGGTGGTGGGAATGGTTCTATTGAAGCGAGTGGGCGTTCTCAGCTGAGAAGCATGCTTGGCTGTACTTGGAACTCTTATTGAAATCCATCCCATTTTCCAGATGGGTCATAAGATGAGACCTGCATTTATCAAATAATGATGGTATACCCCCTTTTAATGGGCCCCTCAATATTTGAGGGAAAAAAGCCTTTTCTCTTCAAAAAGTAGATCCCATAAGGAAAAAGTTTTGTCTTTCCTGCAGTAGAGCAAGATGGGCATGTTTTTTGATCAACTTAAAAGGCCTTTTTTTTAAAAATCATGTCACCTACAATATCAATTATCCTTTTTTTCCAAAAGAATGTGATAGTTTAGGAGGACGGGACAATTTTTGCGTGGGCCCTTTTTTCTCATTTTTTTGTGAAAATCCTCTTAGTTTATCTTTGGTGAAGACAAGTGAAAATACATAATACTCAGCAACTCAGCGGGTGCAGTCTTATTTTCAAAACACAGTATGAAATCCTAGTTTATTTCCTCGGAGGTGATCTAAAGTTACTGTTTGACATTACAATACAGATGTCATCTGTTCTTTCTCCAGGGACAAATAAGAGGAGATAAATGGAAGGAAAATTTGAATCTGCAGTTCATCTATCTTCATGTAAGCTATGCTTTTGGGCAACAGATAATGGAATATAAAAGGCAACCAGACAAAATGTGGCTTCTGCCAGAGGGAGGTAAGTGCAGCGTTTTTTAATCAAAGCTTTAGTATCTCCTCAAGCTGAAGTTACCATGAAGAGCTAGATTGATACCTGAAGTTAAAAGGTTTTAAAAAAATACTCCAGGTTTAAGGTTTTCCTGTTACATTTTATCACACACACAACATACACACACAAACACACACATATATATAAATATAAATTTATTTTTAATTTTAAAATTTTTATATATATATAAAATATATATATATATATGTCCCCCCCTTATTGTCCCCCCTATATATATAAAAATAATATAATAAATAATAAAAATATATAAAAAATAATATATTAACAAAAACTAAAAACAATGGAAGGTCTGCAATTTTTATCGTAGGTAAATTTAACTGGGGAAGAGGAAAGAAATCTAAAAAAAAATCCACCCAAATCACCTACCAAACAGAAAGTTTTCTAAATCCCCACAGACCTGTTAAGAAGTCCTCCTACCTGCCTCTTTAAAACTGAATTTTTTCCAACCTGTTTAAACTCTTTCCCGGGTATAAAATGCCCTTTCCCACAAAATTTAAACCCCAACCCAAATTGCCCCAAATGCCAAAGAAAAAAAACTTCAAAGGACACCAGGTAAAAAGGGGGGGAATGGGTTTTCAAAAGAATTTGGAATTTTTAAAAATTTCGGGAAAAAACTTCGTTTCGAAACCCAAAATCGAACTTTGGGGTGTTCGCGGGAACAAAAAAGGTGTCCCTTTTCCCAATTGAAAAAAAGGCTCCCGACCCACAGGGCCCTTACATGGGGCAAACACTCTGGGGGGAAAAAGGGGATACCCTGCATGCCCAAGTGCAGAAAAAACCCCCAAAACCCAGAGCCCGGGCGGTTTTTCCTGTGAAAAAAAACCGAAACTATATAAGGACGAGGGGCCCCGGGGGGCTCACACTCCCCTAACTGTACTGACAGGGAAGGTGCTGCGGGCGGGTGATAGCGTTTTATGAAGAACTGATTTTTAAACACAGGATTTTTTTTGGGGGTGTCTCAGTTTGGTCTCGGACTGTTTTGAATGTTCTATTTCTGATTTTTTGGGTTTTGGATCAAAAATCCAGGGGTTTTTGCTCCACTCCCGTTTGCGTATCCATTAAATTTATCCAAGTGGGGATCTAAGCCATTTTCCTTTGTTTTCCCATTTAAAAACACCGTTTTTACAATACAAATCCCAAACTTCTTTTTTGGGCCCTCCCTAAATTTCTATTGCGAAAATTTACATCCAGGGTTTTAATTTTTAAGCGTTTTTTTTGCGGTGTGCTGCCCCCCAAGAAACCGCTTTTCAAGGGGCCAAATTAAAAATTTTTTTTTTTGGGTTTAGCCCAAATTTTCCAAGAAAAGGTTAATTACAATTTTATCTCTTGGTGTGGGTAGAAAATACCCATTGTAAAAACGCTACAAACTACTAGTTTGTGGTGGCTAAATTTTCTTTTTGCGAAATTTTTACATCCAGGGGTTTTTAATTTTAAGCGTTGTTTTGCTGGTGGGGCTGAAAAAAAAAACGCCCTTTTCAACCCCAAAAATTATTTTAATTTTTTTTTGGTAGAAAAATTTCACAAGAAAAAGGTTTTTTACAATTTTATCTCTTGTTGTGTGGCTAGAAAATACACATTGTAACAAGCTAAAAAGCTTACAGTTTGTGGTGGCTCAATTCTATTGCGCAATTTACACCCCAGGGGTTTAAATTAAGCGTTTTTTTGTTGCTGTCTGACAAAAATTTAAAACCGCCCCTTTTTAAACGCCAAATATATTTTTTTTTTTTTTGGGTAGCCAAATTCAAAAAGCAAAGGTTAATTTAAAATTTTTTATCTCGTTGTATTTGGGCGTAAAAAAAATACGAAATTGTAACAGGGTTAACAAAGCAAATTTGTTTTGGTGGGCTCAATTCCTTGCGAAATTTTTCATCCGGGTTTTTAAATTTAAGCTTGTTTTGTGGTGTGTGACAAAATAAAACGTCTTTTTCAACGCCCAAAAATTATAAAATTTTTTTTTGGGAAAGCCAAATTTCCCACAAGCAAAGGTTAATTCCCAATTTTAACTCTTGTTGTTTTTCTTTAAAAAAAATTTACGCCATTTGTAAAAACCTACAAAGTACTATTTTTTGGGGGCTAAAATTCTTTTGGCAATTTACATCCGGGGGGTTAAAATTTAACGTTTTTTTTGCTGTTTGGCTGACAAAAAAAAACCATCTTTTTCAACCCCAAAAAATATATATTTTTTTTTGGAAGCCTAATTCAAACAAAATTTAATTACAATTTAATTCTTGTTGTGTGGCGTAGAAAATACCCCAATTGAAAAACCAACAAAGCTACTATTTTTTGAAGGCCAAATTTCCCTATTGCCCAATTTACACCCAGGGTTTAATTAACGTTGTTTTGCTGCGTGCTGACAAAAAAAAACCGCCTTTTTCAACCCGAAATATTTTTAATTTTTTTTTCTTTGTACAAAATTTCAAAAGGCGAAGGTTTTAATTTAAGTGTTTTTGTTTTTCCCCTTTAGTAAAACACACAGTGTTGGGAAAACGACACATAAAAAAGAAAAATTTTTCCGGGCCCAATTTTTTGGAGCGCAATTTTAAAATAAAAGGGGTTACCAAGCTTGTTAGGGGTTCATTTGGAGGTAAAAAACAGGGTGTAAAAATTTATCATATACAGATAGTTTCCCACCCAAACAGTGCTGTAAAAATTTTTAAACAAACAGTAGGTCAACAGAAAAGGGGGGCAGGCTTTTGCAACTCCCAAAGGGCAGGGGCAAAAAATTTTCCGAAACGGGCCCGGGAGCAGACAGAAAGGGGGCCTCGCAGCGGGGGTCACTCTGGGCCCCAAAACTGCCGCTGCCCAACCTAGCGGCCGTGTGTTGGTTCAGAAACCCCCAAGGGCCCTTGTTGGGTTTTTCTAGGCCCATCCTTTTCCCCTCCCGGGATGAAAAACTAAAACAACCCCACCAAAGGGGCCGGAGGGAACCTCAGACACAAACTTTATTTTGGCAGGGCCCCGGGGGGGGGGGTCAGGGCCCTCCCCTTTCCTCACCCCGCCTCTGTCCCATCCAGTTCCCTCACCCCGGGAATTTTTAAAAAAATGTGGTTGGGTAAAGCCCCAAATTATATAGCGATTGAAAAAAAAATTTTTGGAAAGGAGGGCAGTCGCACAAACTTGGCACGAAAAAAATTGGTTTTAAAAATTACCCCCAACTTCTTGCAGTAGGGGGGCAAAGTATAGATGGGAAAAAGGGCGGGGGGTCATTTTGGTTTAAGTCACCCCTCGGCTTCCCAAAGGGACCGGTGATGAGGAACGGTAGGACGATTAAAAAAAAAGATAATGATGGGCCAACCGCATTTGGGGGACCCGGGGGGAAAGAAAGGGGCTTCATCATCGTCAGGGAAAAGGGCGCAGTTTCCCGCTTTAAAGGAAAGGGGCCGCACCGGGGCAATTTTTTTTTGTTTTTCCCGTGATCAGCAGGTAGAAACAGTGTGGGGTTTGGGAGCCAAGCGGCCAGGGGGTAAAAAACCCCGTTTTAGCAGGTCCAAGCCCGTAGCGGCACAGCGGCCCCCAGCAAAAGCTGCGGGCGTATTTCACCATTGGGGAGGGGGTAGGGGGTTTAAAAATCAGCAAACTGGGGGGAGGGGGGCGGGTTTTTTTGCTAAGACCCCGGGAAAGCCAAAAATGGGTATTTGTAAAAATCTGTGGGCGGGAAAGTGAAAGGGGGCCCCAGGGAAAGGGTTGGCAAAACCCGGCCCTGCGTCAACCAAGCAGGTCACCATCCGGGGGCCCTTTGGGGAGAAACGTGGCTGGGATGGGGTTTGGTCCTTTCCTGCCCCCTGCAGCACACCGGGGCCCAGGGGGCCCCGGCTTTGAAAAATTTCACCCAGTAAAACCCCACCACCTCGGGCAGAAGGCAGCTGTTTCCTTTGAAAATTCCTCTCCCGGGTTCCAGATGCCCCCCTTCTCCTCGCAAATCTTTGGCGCACATCGTTCAGATAGGGATTTTTAAAAGGACCAGTTGCGAAAAACCCATCCAAAGGGTGCTTTTTGACGACCTTTGGCTCCTGTCCAAGTTTTTGGTATTTGCGTCCCCCCCCTTTTCCCAAAATGGTGGACTTGCACCCATTCAGGGAACTAAGGGCTTTGCCGACCCCGAGATGGAGAGTTCCAAGCCGTAATTTTTTTTCCCAAAAAGGCATTTCCAGCATTTTCATAAATATGTAAAACAAAAAGGGTGGGTCATTCCTTAAAGCTTATTTTTTTTGGTTCCAAGGACACCCCGGCGGTGGGTCTGGAGCGGGAAACTCGGTCAGGGCCAGTAAATGTCCATACCCCCAAACTGGTGGAATGTGCTTCCCCCGGCACCCCAAAAACCTTGGACGGGGAAAAACCCCCCTTACCCCTCCCCCGTTGTAAAAATGCTGTCCTGCGCCAATGCCCCCCCCTCCCCCTCCACCACCCCACCCTCAGCCTTCCAAAAGTATTTGCCCATCAACCACATGTGTAGGGCCAGGGGGGTGTACCAGTTCTACACCTGGGGCCCCTCGGGAACAAAGGGTCACACAGGGGGAACTGCCCGCGTCATGAAAGAAAAAAAATCGATGGTGGCTTTTTTTCCCGCGCCAACTGAAATGGGAAACCCAAAGGGGGGGAAAAATTGGGGAAGGAACATGGTGTCCCCGCTGCAAGAGGGGGAAAGGGCCCCCAAAGCCCCGCTGGCGCACGTTTAAATTCGGGTTTGAAAAAAAGGTTCCGAAGTTTTAAACCAAACCTTCAGAACATTCTGAAAAAGGCCGGGGAAACCCTTTTCATGCACTTTATCCTTTCGAAAAAAACCCAGGAAAAACCCACCCGATTTGCAGCGGCGAAGGGCCCTCCCCCAACACGCTTTTGATATGCGATGTTTCCCCCCGCGGGAAATTCCCACCTGCACATTTGGCCCGACTGAATAAAACAGGAAAAGGCCCCATTAACAAATTTTTTTAAATAAACCAGGCAGACAGAAGTACTCCCCGGTGTAATTTTGATGTCAACCAGTGGCAGACATGCTGAAAACCTGCCGTTTGTTGGGGCCATTCGGGGGGCCCCACTTTATTTGTCATTGCCAGGACTCGGATAATAAAACCCATTCCACTGCTTGGGGGTCCTGGAAAAAGATGGAAAAATTTCTGGGCGGGGGAAACTGGAGATGTGGGCTACATTTTCGGGGCCACATGAGCCCGGGGGGGGACTGAAATGGGGGAGAGGGAGGAAAAATTGGAGCAAAAGGGCTTGTCTGGTGAAATAAAGTGGTTTTCTCCCCAGGGACAAGAGAGGGGAGCAGGAGAAAGCTGGAGGAGGGGGAAAGGATAAGGAAAAAGGGGCAGATGACCCCCAAGAAACCGGGGCATTTAAAACAGGGGAAAAGGGGAGGCAGGGAGCCCCTGGGGATCATTGTGCAGAGCCCCGGCAAAAATGTTTAAAATTTGGGCCGGGGCCCCAAAATTTGGACACCCAAATAGTCACAACCGGGCAGGGGGGGAAAGGGACTTCGGGCTCTCCACCCTTTTGGGGACCCTCCTCCCCCGGGTCCAAAAGGGGGCCCTTTTTTCCCAGCTTTTTGGGAGAGGGAAGAAAAACTCAAATAAATTTTAAAATCCTCCGTAATATTGGCCGCTGCCAAAGTGCGGAAATCTTTCCCTCCCTGAAAGGTCTGACCGGGGGGTTCCTCAGCGTTCCGTCCTACGGGCCGGGGCTGCGGGGGGGAAGGTGGGGGGTTTGAGCAGTACCAGTCCATCACTTAACCAAGTTTTGGAGTCACAAAATGGGGCATTTCCCTTCACCCGCCTTTGGAGGGGGGCCCAACCCCAAAACAGCAGAAACAGGACAGGACTTTCCCCCTGAACCAACGGGTTTGGGGGGCCTACTTGGCCACTCTGCCACCCCCGTTAGAAAAACCCCGCTGGACAGGGGCGGCCCCAAACTGGAGTGGGGCCCCGAAACCCTTTGGGGTTTTTGCAGTGGGAAGCTCCCCTCCCCGGGCCAGAAGTGTGGCATCAAGCGGGGTTTTTAAAGGGGGCGGGGGCCATTTTTTACCCCAAGGACCCCCGCTTGCCCAGGGGAAATGTTTGGAACATTTACCTTTGTCAAGAGGGAATCAGGGTGGTTTTTGGCCGGGAAAATTTCCCCCACACCAATGCCTTAGGCGCAGTCTGGGTTCAAACAACCTGCTCAGCCACTTTTCTGATGCCGCCCCCCCCGCCGATGCCACAAATCTGTGTTTAATTTCCCACTGCCTCCCCACCGTTTTTCCCCAGGACTGGTTTTGGGCCACCCACCTCAACACCCCTGTCTTTTGTCCCAAACCTATTTTGTTCTGTGCGCTCCCTGTTGTGTTGCCGGACATCCAAAACTGTGTTTTCTTTTCCCCTGGGGCCCTTGGTATTTGTTTTGCCCACCCCAGAATTGTCATTTTTCCCACTCTCTGAATCTTGCTGTTGCCCCGGGTTCACCCCCCTTTTTTCCCTTTTTGTGCCACGGGCCGACCTCATGCTGCTGGCCCCCGGGACCCCCGCTTCAGTTCATTGTGCCGCTCTTTTGGCCCTAATACTTTTTTTCCCAAAACCTCAAATGTAAAGTGCCACTCTTTACCTCAGGGATGCGCTGTGACCCCTGTCGGCCCTCCACACTGTGTCATTGTGCCACTGTCTGACCTCTTGCTGCTCCCGGGCCGCTCCCCGTGCCCTCCACACTGGGCCTACTCCTTTTTTTTTCCCCCCTCCAAAATTTGTAATTTGTCCCCCCGCTGACCTATGCGCTAATTGTGGTTTGCGGGCCTTTGCCCTCCACACTGTGTCATTTGTCCCACTGTCCTGACCTTATGCTGCTGCTGTTGCCCCCCCTTGCCCCCCCAACACTTTTGTCATTGTCCCACTCTTTGGCCTACCCTTTTTTTTCCCAGCTCCAAATTTTTTCCAATTTTTGCCACGGGCCTACCTAATGCGGGTTTCCCCCCTAAACCTCCAACTGTGTCATTTCCCAAACCTTTTGGGGCCCCCTGGTACTGTTTTCCACTTCCAGAATGTCATTGTCCCAAACCTGCCCTTACCTCATCCCTGCGGGTGGCGGGGCCCCCGTAACCACCACACTCTGTCACAAATTTTCCCAAAACCTGAGCTCTCAGTTTTTTTTTTTTCCAAGTTTTTTCTCCCCTTTGCCTTTATGGGCCCCCCTTTTCCCTGCTTCATTTTTTTGGTCTTTTTTTCCCCCCATAATGCCCAGGGCCTTTTTATAGTGAAGGGGGATTCTAAAGACCGGCGGAAAGTCAGGGTGCGTGTCAAACTAAAACACAACATTTGGGGAAAGACAAAACCCAAGCTCCCCTCCCAAATTTAAGCCGGCCCACAAGGGTTTCCAAACAGCACCCTGAAGGTTTGGGGGCAGGGGGGAAAATAGTTTTTTTTTAAAAGTGTTTCGGCCAGAAGAAAATTCGGACCGAAACAAATTTTTTGTCGGAAAATTGGGGCGAAGTAAACCGAACCGAATTTTTTAGAAAATTTCCCCATCCCCAAACCAGGGACAAAATTGAAGACCTGGCAAGGTTTGGGTTTGGGCCTACAGGACAATGGGCCCAAGCAGTTTGGTAAAGGGGCAACAACTTTTGGGCACAATTATTAGAAAAATGGAAAAAAAACACAAGTTTTTTGGCGGGGCTCCTTTTGAAGACCCTCGTTTGGGGGGTTTTAAAGGATATTTCTGAGAAAGGCCCGGGGACCCGCCAAGAACTACAGGAGGACCGGCAATGCCCCTGAATAAGCGGGGAACCAAAAGTCTAAAGGGAAATTCCCTTTAGTAAAAACACTATGCCGGGTAAAGGAAATTAAAAAACCTGTAGGGCACGAAAGGGTTTCCACTTCACATGCCCAGGCCCCACTTAAATTTTTCAGTAATAAACCATCGGTTTATCCAGTGGAGGATGGGGAAGGTCATGGGTCAGATAAACCCAAAAAAAAACTTTTTGAATCAACTACACACCCCCCCGGTGTTTTGGAGAAAAAAGAAGGTTAGTACAGCTCTAAGAGAAAACTGTCCAAAACCGCAAAACTTGGGAAATGGAATCATACTTTGGGAGTTCTTTTCTGAAAAGAGAACAGGACAACTGCACCGTATTGAAGGGAGGATGGGTTGCGAGATTTTGGCCAACAACATCCTTCTCTCATTAAAAGCATTGAAGATGGATTGTGACTGGGTCTTCCAGCAGGACAATGACCCGATACACACATCCCGTCTCCAGATCTGAACCCAATTGAAAATCTTTGGAGGGAGCTATAACTCAATGTAGCCCAGTGACAGCCCCGAAACCTGAAAGATCTGGAGAAATTTTTTATAGAGGAGTGGGACAAAATCCCTGCTGCAGTGTGTTCAAACATGGTCAAGAACTATAGGAAACATCTGACCTCTGTTATTGTCTAACAATGGTTTATGTACCAAATATTAAGTTCTGTTTTTCTATTGTATCAAACATTTACTACATGCACTAAAATACTATATATGCACTATATATATATTGTGGTAGAGCGACCATGGTGCTGCCACTAGGTAGCGTATGGCAGGAGACCTGCAAGAAATGTGGAACATTAGGTTGCTGACACTCTACGTAGTACGGCTGATGTCCAGCCATTATGGGTTGGCTTTCCTTTAACAGCTGCAGATGGGTGGGTGGCTGTTCCCACGTTCCAGGTCCCCACGTTCCAGGCCACATTTTGGGCCAGTCCCTGGATGGCTATAAGAGGCCTCCTACTACAGGTAATCAGGCGGCGTGGTCTGCTACCAGAGTGTGTAGCAGCAGAGGAGCTGGAGACAGAGGCTCTGGCCCCCGGAGGCTTAGGAGAAGCCGAAACCAGTAGAGACTGGCAAGCGAATGTGTTTGTGGGGCTGTGCAGTAGGCACAGACCACTGGTAGTTGAGGGCTAAACGTGTATAAGTTTAGCTAGTGGCCTGAAGGCCAAAAGTTTTGGTTTATTCTGTTGTTTGTTGAAAGATGCTAAACCTGTGCCACAATAAAACAGGCTGAGTTTTAAATATGGAGCCGTTATCAGAGTGCCATCCGTTTGACCCAAGCGACAATCCTGAGCTAAAAGACCCCCAGGACGGTCCAGGAGGGCATCCCGACGAGAGCAAGTCGTCACAATATATATTTATTTACACGGCAAAACACACAAGAATATAGCAAAATAGGAACAAAACAGTTCGCACAGCGTCTTGTTACAGTCCATACATAGCACAGGCAGGTGGCTTAGCTTCAGCTAAAATAAACGTATGGCAACATACGAACGTGTGGTGTGGTTTGAGTCCATAATCTGGGTAGCAGAGTCCTGTAGCTCCTTTACAAGCTCCCAATTGCAGCACTTTCTGGAGGGGAATGGCAATAGATTCCTCAGGTTACACTCCTCCCTGAGGTCTGCAGCTAACAGGCTTTTAAATGCCTCAAAGAGGTCCAAAAAAAACACGGACCAGACTGTGGGGATGGTCTCCCACCCTCGCTACAACCGTCCCAGAAAAATAGCCCATGAAAGCTGCGTATCATCTATACTAACAAATGGGTTAGCAACCTAAGGTCACTAATTACGATGCTCCTTTTCTCCACCGAGCTTCTTGGACTTGGTGGCACATAGACTGCGGTTCTGGTGCTGCAGACTGGCTATCTAGTAAAACTGGGATGGACCATCCAGCGTGACATCCCTGATATCTATACACGCCATATAGCAATCTCCTTGGCACATATTTATCATCCACCACTTTTCCTGGCGGCTGCCTACAATATAAATATATTGTAAGCTGGCGCTTAGCTCTCAGACGCTATCTTGGCCTGTCTTGAGGGTTCACGCTTAGCTCCGGGAATTATTGCTCTTGGTAAAGCGATTATGGCACTTGCAGATAGGGAACTCTGACACCGGACTTCTTTTTAATCTGGCCACAGCCAGCTTTCTTGGCGGGGACACATCTTACAAAAAACAAACACATAAACAGAAACCCTGTCTAGCCACTAACTCACCAACAGAGTCCCTCACTATGTAGAGGCCTGTGCCTATCATACAGAACCTCAAAAACAACAGTGTCCTTACTGTTGCACAAGGCTTCCCTTAGGCATGTGTGGGCCAGAGCCTTTCTCTAGTTCCAGTGTCACTCCCAGCTCTAGGCAGCTGTCCAAGCCACCCAGACAGCTGAGGTAACAGCCTTTTAATGGGCCTTAGTAAGAACTGTCACTGGGACGTGGGAATGGCCTCCCACCTAAAAATAGGACCGTTACGGGAAAGGAAACCCATACCTGGCTCCAAGACAGCCATACTCGCTACCTGTGTCAGTAGCCTACCTCTACTGACAGTAAATAGTTTTCTTCTCCCACTGAACCCAGGTTTCCGATGGCACATCTGTAGCAGGTATCCTACTGAACTCCACCTAGTGGCAGAAACCTGCGACCACCTAAGGCCACTCATACACAATATATGCATGTATGTATGTATATATATATATATATATATATATATATATATATTTACACATACATACATATATATATGCATATATATTGTCGAAGAGTGATCTTCGGCGATCGCAGGTTTCTGCCACTAGGTGGAGGTCTGCAGGATATACAGTTACATAGTTACATGGTTAGTACGGTTGAAAGAAGACACGTGTCCATCAAGTTCGACCAAGGGTGGGGAAAACGTGGGTGAACAGAGAGAGACAAGGGGTTACATGTATGAATCTCGCCGGGTCGGGGCGCACCTTTCTGCCAGTTTCCCGGCGGAATCTGCGCCTGATTTATGTCGGGGCTGGGGCACGCTCATACATAGATGTAAATCCCCCGCGCCCGCCTGGTGTTAGGCGCAGGGGGGGGACTGAGGCCGTGCGGCGCTGCGCCTATGATTCGGGCCGAGGTAGTGGGTCATAAATGGGGGGAAAAGTCCGCCCGCCGGCCAGTGTGTGGGGCGCAGTGCGGGGCCCGGGCGCAGTGCGGGCTGCGCCTAAGATTCGCTGTCCGGGGCGGTGCGCTGTCATGCGGGCAAAATTCCCGCGCCTTGCCAGTGGTGTGGGGCACAGTGAGGGGACTGGGCGCACTGGGGGATTAGGCGCCTGGGGATGCCCCCAAAAACTTTCCCGATCGAGCAGCGGGAACAGCAAAAAAAAAACATCCAGATGTCGGTGCGGAGTATGAATCAAAAATCCCCTTTATAAAGCGTTAACATTCTCGGAAAAGAGCTGAAACTAAAAAAAAAAAAATACATAAAAAAAATACTTTCCCAAATACCCTAATTCAAAAATTAGGATATTGGAAATTGCCGGGAAAAACAGTAATTCAAATTCAGAAAGTATTTTGATTGGTCGGGATAAACCGGCTAATCAAAAGGAGCGACAATGAAACCCTTAAAACCTATGGGGAAGTTTAGACCAATCAGAATCCAGGCGGGTTGTTCAAAATACAGTAAAAATGCTGAAAAAAGTGATTGGGTTAAGAAAAGGGGGCTTGGCTAGCTCAGCCAAACAGAATAGGGCGACAGAGACCCCCTTTTAGCCTATGGAGAAGTTTAGACCAATCAGAATCCACGGCGGGGCACTTAAAAATACTGAAAAATGCTGAAAAGAGGGGAATGGCTGAGCTAGCGGGGGCTCGCTAGCTCAGCCAATCAGAAAGGGGGACGAGACCCTTAAACCCATGGAGAAATTTTTGCCAATCAGAATAGGAGCGACAAAAAACCCCCTTCTAGTTTTGGGGAAATTTAGACAATCAGAATCCACGGGGATAATTCAAAAAAACGTAAAAAGCAGAAAAAAGCTATTGGCTGAGCTAGCGGGGGCTTGGGTATCCAGCCAATCAGGCGCGAGCTACTTCTCCCATTATAGTTATGGAGAATGGGCCCCTGAAATTCCCACGCTAGCCCGGGGCATGAAGTATCAATAAAAAAAAATTTTTAAAAGAAAAAAATTACAGATAAAGGCAGAACTTTCTTTACAAAAAAAAATTAAAAACCCCAAAAACGGTTTTTTCGCCGAGCCCCCCGCTACATAAGAATTGAAAAGAGAGTTTGCGGGGGTACAGTAATTAAATTGTTTAAGTATTTTCATTGGTCGGCAAAACCACCAATCAAATAGGAGCGAAAAAAATTTTTCCCATTAAACCTATGGAGGAGAATTGACCAATCAGAAATAGGGGCGACAATGTCCCCTTTATCTATGGGGAAAAAATTTACCAAAACATATTCAAAGGGGGACAGTTCAAAAATCAGTAAAAAAGCAGGGAAAAAGACTATTGGTTGAAACGGCGGAGGCTCGTCCAGCTTTGCCCAAAAGAGCGCGAGCTACTTTCTTTTAGGTTTTATGGGGAAAAGAAAATTTTGAGCGCCTCTGTGATTGGCTAAGTTAAAGGAGGCCCGTTAGTTGGACCAATGGGAGAGCAAACGACGCTCCTATGGGGTTTTTTAACTCAGAAATCAAACTGTACATGGCCGAAATAAATTATAACACTACAGAATTGTCCCGATGGTATAAAAACGAAAATAAAAGGGGGGAACGAAAAAAAAAATTAAAACAATAAAATCATTTATTTCTTTTTTTTCTTAGCCAAGACAATAGTAGGGTGCTAAAAAAAAACTGATTTTATTGTTTTAATATTTTTTTTCGTTACCCCACAGCATGAGCCCCAAACCTGCATGACCCCAGATTAAAAAGGCCCAAAAAAAGGGGTCTTTCAACCCCCATTTTATTTCACTGGGCATTTATATCCCCCGTCCCGGGCCCCAGATGAGCCAAAAATGCAAAGACCCAGATTAAAAAGTGCCGGAAAAAGGAGTCTTTCAACCACCTTTTTTTTATTTTCACTGGACATTGATTTTCCCCTGTCCTGGACCACAGAAGAAAAATTAAACCTGTCTGCCCCCCAGTTTAAAAAAGGTGCCGGGAAATAAGTTTTTTAAAAAACCCTTTTTATTTTCGGGGGGACAAAAAATTTTATACCCTGCCCTGTACCGAAAAATTTCCCTTTTAACCCTTTTGGCCCCCACAATTAAAAACCCCCCCGGAAAAAGGAGTTTTTCAACCCCCAAATTTTTAGTTTCACTGGACATTGACTTTACCTGCCCTTGGACCCCCAGTATGCCCCTTAAACCTGCCCTTGCCCCCAAAAAATTAAAAAGTGCCGGGAAAAGTCTTTGAAAACCTTTTTAGTTTCACGGAAACACTAACTATATCTGTCCTGTACCGAAAAATTGACCTTTTAAACCTGTCGGAAACCCAAAATTTTAAAAAAGTCCCGGAAAAAGGAGTCTTTCAACCCCCCTTTTTTAGTTGAAGGGAACATATACTGCCCCCTATCCGGGCCACAGTATGACCTTTAAAACCCTGTCTGACCACCAAGAATAAAAAGTCCCGGAAAAAGGAGTCTTTAAACCCAAAATTTTAGTTAAACCCCTGGAAATTTTGACTTACCTGTCCGTGCCCAGCATAAACCCAGGGCCGGAGTTACATTTGGGTGGGGTGAGGCCCCAGGCTGGGTCCGCCCTTCTATTAAAAAGCGGGTTTAAATTTTTCCCCTGTTGCCCAAAGAAACAAAAACCCTGTCTTTTCTGAAGGAAGTGGGAAAGTGGGAACCCCAAAACCCTTTCCTCAGTACACGGGTCAAGACCTGGGTAGGCTTGCCCCCCCGTAAGAGGCGGAACCAAATTGAGCTTCACTTGGAAAAATAGGGGTTTTAATGCTTTTTCCCAAACCCAGGTCCCCTTTTTCTTGGCATTCTTTTTCTCTTTTTACTCAAATGTGCGGAGGAAATTGTCTCTTTTACTTTGTTTTTTCTGTCCGTGCCCCATATTTCCAGGTCCTCTGAAAAACCTACTTTCTGGCAAGTTTTCCTGCCCCCCCTTTACAATTCAGGGGAAATTTTTTTACCGGGCTATTTTGTATTTGCAATTTTTTGGGTATTTTAAAATTGTAAAAAAACACTTTTTTAAAATAGGATGCAACCCCCACCATGTCTTTGTTTTCTTTTTTAAATTTGTTTTAAAATGGGTTGTTTTCAATCCAGGGTTTGGGATAGCTATTTTTTAAAAAACTTGAAAAAACCAATTTCTTTTGAAATATTTTGTCCATTAAAAAGTGCCCCTACCTTTTCCTGTTTCGAAAAGCCCCATCCCCCTTGACCCCACTCTTGAAAATTTTTGTGAAGAAAAAAAGGGTCTTTTTTAAAACCCAACTTTTTTTTTAAAATTTAGGCCCAGTAGTATAGCTGCTTTTCAAACCCAAAATCCCCCAAAAAAATTTTCCAAAGCAGGGAATCTTGGCCACTTTGGGACAATTGTGAAAAACAAATGTCTGTTAGAAAAAAACCCTTTTTTTTTTTAAATAGGACCTGTAGTAAAATTGCATTTCAAAGAAAAATCCCTCCAAAAATTCAAAGCATGCCCCTTTGACCCCACTGGAAAATTTGTGAAAAAAAAAAAAAGGGGGGGGGGTTTTTAGAAAAAAACCCATTTTTTTAAAATAGGACCTTTTGAATAGCGATTTCAAAGCAAAATGCCCCCAAAAATTAAAAGCATGACCCTTGAGCCACTTTGGAAAATTTGTGAAAAAACAAATGTCTGTTAGAAACAAAATTTTTTTAAATGGGCCCTTTTATTTTTGCTGCATTTCAAAGCACCCTAAACCCAAAAAATTAAAAAAAATGACTTCTCAGCCACTTTTAAAAAAAATTGTGAGGGAAAAATGCCATTTAAAAGCCACATTTCTTTTCCCAAAGGCCCCATGATTATTGCTGTATTCTAACAGCTACATGACCCCACCATAAAATTATAAAATATGATTCTCAGCCACTATTAAAATGTGTGAGGGAGAAATGCCATTAAAAGCCACAATTTCTGTTCCAAAAGGACATGATTATTGTGTAATCTCACAGCTACATGACCCCAAAAAAAATTATAATATGACTTCTCAGCCACTAATAAAAATTGTGAGGGGAGAAATGCACTTAAAAGCCAAATTTCTGTTCCCAAAGGGACCATGATCATTGCTGTATCTCCACAGCTACATGACCCCAAAAAATTTATTAATATGGACTTTCAGCCACTATTAAAATTGTGATGGAGGAAATGAACTTAAAGCCACATTTCTGTTCCAAAGAACCTTAATTATAGCTGTATCTCACAGCAACATGACCTCAAAAACCATTGCAATGTGAAAAGCTTCTTAGATAAAGTGAAGTAAATGAATACGGTGCTGTCATGAAACACTGGTGTCTTTTACAGTCTCACTCAACAGCAAAACCAGCAAATGGATCTGTTTGGGAAAAGAGAATAAAAATTCGCAAATAAGAAATGATCATATTTAAAAAAAAGTTTTCAACGGAGTTCCATTTACGGTTAATAGTATTCATAGATGTCATAAAAAAGTTTGTATGGCTTAAAAAAAAAAATGACAAAGTCGTCCATCTAGTTCAGCCTGTTGTGCTTCAGGTGTTGAAAAGGAAGGTGAAGTAGACCGGCAACTATCGGTGACCCTCCGGCAATTGGCGGCCACAACATCATTAGAGATCCTTGCACTGTTTCATCTTGATGAAAGTCAAACGTATCCACATTATCTGTGGAATAGCCGATGCGTTTGTATAGTTATTCGACTTCTACCAGCTGTGCTGAAGGTCGCCCCCGCTTCCTTATATGACGTGGCTGCTGTGCAGGCGACAACAACTCTATGGCGTGACGAGACCTGCTGGGCACATTCGTCCATTTTGGATACCACCAGAAGTCCCGATTTGGGTCCCAACACATACAAAAAACATCGGGTGTTGAGACCGCAGATAGTCGTGCACCATGATCTTAAAGCTGCTCAACTCTGCTGTGTTGGATGTTGTGCACTGCATGCCATGCGTTGGTAGAGGTGGTAAACCAAAGATTGCCCACGGGTCACCCATTAGGCTTCTGCCACCTTGCCACGTTGCTGCTGCTTCGCATACCTTGGAACTCTACTGCTGTCACGTCGCTGATGTTGTTCACCGTGGACTTTTGGGGTACGTGAAGCAGACACAACAGATGTCTCAGGTGATCGAATCTGCCATGGTCATCCTTTTCATGCATTTTACTCTCTATTTGGAGTGGGTGGATGGAAAGTGATGAGTTTTGTTTTGTTCGGGGATCCAGGAGTGGTGGCCACCCCAGTATCCTGTTGTTCATTCTTTGATGGCCTTAATCCTGGGATCATGTTGGACGGAAATGGAGCTGTCCATATGCATCTAGATGTCGAGAGTTGGAGCATATGATTTCCAAGATCTGAGGTTCAGAGGGGAAACTAGCACATTATGATCGTAGATGCTTCATGCACTCTCCGACTCAAATGCGCGCCAACCTCTATCCAAGGCCAGGGACGTCGGTTTCATACTGTCTGTTTAGGAATACCCTCCTCCTCATCCTATCCTCCTCCTCCTTCCGCCTGCTCTCCAGCTCAGCTTCAAACACAGCACTGACTTGCATGAAATGATGCCCCATGAGAGCTGACTGCGGCCTCCTTGCACTTGCTCTGGGACCCACGTACCACTTGGACCTATAATGAAGACCGATGGAACACATTGTAGGAAACTGTCGCGGGCTTGTGGATTTGACGAGCTAGGGTCGAGTAAAGGCCTCCGTGTCCGCTTCTGTAGTACGTCTCCTCCTCCGTCGCTGGCCCGGGACTGTTGTTTCAGAGTGTCCACACGATCGTATCCTGATACTAAGATCACCACCAATGCTCATGCTGAACATAGGGCATTGTCCCGCAACCTGACCATTTTGGTGGCTTCTTCACAAAACTGGCATGGTATCGGTTGCACGCAGTCTTTCACCTGCCTCCCACTCTTAGGTGGCTCAACACACCGAGGTCTGCACCGATGCTTGTCAGGCCATGTGTCTCTTTATACAGTATAAGTGCATTGCGCTTGCTGCCACATCGCTGGAAGCATCGTGCAACTCGAGGGTTGCAATTCCTGTGTGGTGCCCCAAGGTAATCAATGACCGACTGGTTGATCGGGGAGACACGAAGCTGACGCTCTGCAATGCTGGTCAGGCGGGAGGACGAAGCCTAGGGTCCTCTACACTGCACACCGCGAACGGCCGGACAGTTGGAACTTAGAATCTTCGGAGGCCTTCCTAAGGGCCCAAGGCAGTCTAGACCCCCGGGTAGCTCCTATTAGTAAATTTTCATCTGGACGGACAAAGGTTCATGACATGTGCCAGGCAAGGGATGTGCTCCAGCCTACCGTTGCTTCAGGGCAGGCCAGCAAGATTTCGCCAGTTATCGCTCTCCACCTTGCATGGCACCCCAAAGGTTCATTGATCTACCACAAGCCTAGCCATCGGTCTCGTTTTCGGTAGAGCAGGTCCAAAGCTCCTGATACGTGTGTCGGCACGGTCTCCCAAAGACAGGATTAATTTTCAACAACTGCCTGGTTTCTCTGGGCACGTTGGAGGGCCCACCCACCGAAGGACCTTGGGGGATAGTATCCATTGCACCATCCCTGCGGTTTTTCGATGGAGTCCGTGGCGCCGAGCCCTGAGGCCAACGTCACACCACCAAGGGCAGGGACAATACACCCAGCTCACCCAGTGACGCATGTAACAGAGATATAGCGGCCTTGACCGTGTCTTACTAGGACATGTGTCGGTGGTCAGATGGGACTTTTCCGGTCACAGATGCAGGACAACGCGCTTGAATATTTCTAGATGAAACGTGGCTAGGCCAGGGGCAGGGGCGGCTTTTCTGGCAAAGAAATGCCTGCTCGGCATCATGATTGGGGGCAGGCAAGGGCCATGACGTGGCGGGAACCATCTTGTGTCTACCAGACTGAAAGGCACATTTCCAAGGCCAAAAGCCTGGCAAATGCCAGACATTCAGGCTTTTGGCATTTGGGATGGTGTGGGTTAAAGGGTTTTAATGCTCCCAAAACTGGAAGACAGAGGGCTGGCTGCTAGGACTGGCCGCTGTACGGCGTGTTGGTCGTCAAACTGGCGGAAGGAGATGGGGTAGGTTTCATAGGATGGGTCTCTGGTGGTGCTGGTGGTTACTCGGGGCGACGGTGGGAGGCTGAATACGGAGGCTGATCCTGATCATGACTCTGAGAGACATGGGGCAGCTGAGGACTATTGTTGGTGGGTGGCGGAGGTGGCGGACGACACGAGGGTGTCTGAGACAGTGGTGGAGGCCCCGGCATCGGTCTGGCCTTTGTGGCCAAGTGTTGCCTCTATCTTCAACTCATGCATTCGCTGCATAGTGACTAGACATGTTTTGGTGGTGGTTAACACACTAAGGTTCTTGCCTCTATTATGCGTTACAGGACTAAGGCGGCTATGGCAAAACGAGGGTGAATCAGAGGCGTTGTTCAAAGAAGGCCCAGGGCTTGAGAGGTCCTGGACCTTTTTGACGGCGATAAGCGAGGAGCGGGGTTTGCGCTCACTGACCGTGGATGGCGGAATCATATCAGCGGACTTCTAGCGAACCGACCTCTCCCTTTTTGAGGCGGGGAAATACCGTACTGACACTACCCCATATTCATCTCCTCATCGTCCAGTGGATGAAGCGTCGCAAGCAAATTCTGCTGAAAAGACCACGGTTGGATCCGCCAATGTCGTCATCATATCATCAAAACACAGCGTGGACTTTGTCGGTCCTGACATTCTGGCATCCAGGAGCTGCGGCGCTACAAAGCAAGAGGGACTGCAAGGCGTTGCCGACGACCGGGATTTTTGCCGATTGACGGCTTCCTTCTACTACTTGCTGGCATCAGTAAAACTGGGCGTCAGTGCAGAGAAAATCATCCTCTTTGGCCTCTTGATCTTTTAACATGCCTTCTGTCCCCAACCGCAATTTTGTCATCAAAGAGGTCTTCAGTCAATGAGATTATCCTAGTGATGGGTACACAAGTGGACATTTGGGCTGCTTCCCATGTTGGCGGAATGCTGGTGATGCTGATGACGATTTTGTTGGACCGTGGACTGGGAGGGACCCGAGGAGGTAAAACGCTGGATGCAGTTGCATTAACCACTGAAGGACTGATTGGGCGGCGTGTTCGTTACTGAGATTTCACAGGGCCTGGACCAAGCGATGGCAGGCTGACGGGTCCTGCAACTGATGATACGCTGGCAATGCGTGTTGTCGCCTAGCCACTGAAGATAGCACCTTCTTCTAATACATATCCCTTCCATGTCTACCCCCTCATTTGCTCGATTAACACCTGCATTTCGCTCCATTGTTCAGTCAATTATACTAAATTTGAGAAGGTTTATGGAAGGAGTTTTGGAAAGTCTCTTATTACTGACGACAAATCAACTGCTATTCTCATATCCCTCTAATCCAAAACCAAAATTGCTCGGATTAAACTATAACTGAAAACTAGATCTTATCAACAACGCTGGCCCTGCGCCAAAGTCATATAAAGCTCGTATCTGTAATCGTCGTTTCGGGTTAATAATAGGTACTTTTGTGGCCCAACACATATAAATTCAAACTGTGGTTATCTTCACATTGCTGGGCCCCTTCAAAAATTTAACTGCAAGGTCGGCTCTCCATTCAAACAAACAAAATCTGGGACTGTGCAATAAAATTGCAACAAAAACACGAAATTCTGTAATGTATTCGGATAATAAAAGGTATTTTTGGCAACCTATCAATTAACCTGTGGTAACTACAAAATTGCTGTATTACAAATTTACTGCCAATGTAGATTCTATCAACAAAGCTGGCTGCGCCAAAGTGAAAAAAAAATCACGTATATGAAATGTATTTGGATAAGAAATGGTATTTTTTTGGCACTATCAATTCACCTGTGGTGACTAAATAATTGCAGTATTACACATTTAAGTTGCAAGGTTGCCTCAATCAACAAAGCTGTAGTACACCAAAGTCAAAAAACACGTATCTGTAATGTATCGGATAATAAAGGTATTTTTTGCGCACCTATCATTCACCTGTTTTTTTTTATTGGTATAACTACACAATTGCTGGAATCAAATTTAACTGAAAGGTGGCTCTATCAAAAAATATGGGACTGGGGCAAAAGTGCAAAAAAACACGTTATCTGTAAATGTATTCGGATAATAAAAGGTACCCTTTGGCTCCTATCACAATGTCACTGTGGTGAACTACAAAATGGCTGTATTCAAATATTAACTGCAAAGTGGTTTATCAACAAAGCTGGCCTGCGCCAAAGTGAAAAAAAACAACGTATCTGAAATGTATTCGGATAAATAAAAGGTATTTTTTTGGCCACCTATCAATTCCTCCTGTGGTGACTAAAAAATTTGCAGTAGTCACATTTAAGTGCAAGGTTGCCTCAATGAACAAACAGATGTAGTGCACCAAAGTCAAAAAAACACGTATCTGTATGTGATTCGGATAATAAAAGGTTTATTTTTTGGCACTTGATCTATTCACCTGTGGTAACTACACAATTGCTGGATTCAAATTTAACTGCAAGGTGGCTCTTATCAACAAATTATTCTGGGACTGGGCAAAGTGCAAATAAATCCACGTATCTGTTAATGTATTCGGATAATAAAACGGTATTTTTTTGGCACCTATCAATTCTCCTGTGGTGATACAAAATTGCTGTATTCAAAATTTAAACTGCAAAGTAGATCTATCAACAAAGCTGGCCTGCGCCAAAATGTGAAAAAAAAACAGTATCTGAAATGTATTCGGATAATAAAAGGTATTTTTTGGCACCTATCAATTCACCTGTGGTGACTAAAAAACTGCAGTATTCACTTTTAAGTGCAAGGTGCCTCATTTGAACAAGCTGAGTGCGCGAAGTCAAAAAGACCGTATCTGAAATTTATTCAGGATATTTACAAGGTATTTTTGGTACTTATTAACCTGTGCTGACTGGCTGGGATTTCTAATCTTAAGTACAAGGTGGATATATCAACAAAAGGTGGAATGGGCAAATTGAAACATGAAACCCTATCTGAAATGTATACTGATAATATAAAGTGGAGTTTTTGCCCATAACATAAGAGGTCCTGCAGTTACTAGGAAAAAATGTTGTATCCATATAAGTTCAGGCTGCCCATATCCAGGATCTATTTCAATAGAAAACTGTTAATAATAAAGCTATTGCAATGTATACACTAAGTCTTGGAGAACTTTTCCCAGTATTCTTTATAGAGTTGTCTATTTGTATAATCACAAAGATATTTCTTGGACCTTTAATTCGCTCTGTGGTGACTATAAAATTTCTGGATTCAAATGTAAGTGCAAGGTGGATATATCAACAAAAGTGGAAATGGGCAAAATTGAAAAATGAACACCTATCTGAAAGGTATACTGAATAATAAAAGTGGAGTTTATGCATTAACAAAGAGACTGCAGTTACTAGAAAAGATGTGTATCCTATATGTTCAGGCTGCCCCAATATCCAGGAATATTGTCAATAGAAAAAAACTGTTAATAATAAAGCTATTGGCAATGTCTACACTAAGTCTTGGTGATACTTTATCAGTATTATTATAGAGCTTGTCTGTGTTAGCCCCTCGCCCGGGGGCACCCCCTACCCGCTCCCCCCGTGACTTGACTACTACAGCAGTAGATGCTCATTTAATATTCTCTACTCCTAACTATATAAAAATCTCTCCGTATCTCTAATCTAACTAAATTGAGAGGATCACAGCTAATAGTAGAGGTTCTCTGTCGAAGAAATATAATAATTTAGCTGAGATGTTTGGACTCAAGCAGAGCGCACGTCCTCTCTGCTCTGAGACGCTGAGGAGACACTGAGGCTGATCATGAAAACGCTGTGTTCTATGTAAAACGGACCCGGTCATGTGATTTTTCCAGCCACAATCGCATCCATACACATCCCAGTCCATGAACGTCGCACACAATTCACCCTGCTCTATTCTGTAATCTGATTTGCTGGCCGCCAATATTTACAGGAAGGACCCCCGAAAAAAGGCGCGATCTTAATAGATGATGCACAGATTTTAATCTTAAATCTTTCGCACATGATATAATAATTTCTGATCACCATAAAAAAACTGTGCCGATTTCATCTTTCGTCGATAATAATCGCTCAACACTAGTGATAGCCACTCCAAAACATTGACTTGGTTATCCTTAATTCACTTTGTATACAGTTTGGCAGTATGTCTCAAGTCTTTGTCCATTTGGGAGACCCATTTCTGCCCAAGCTTTAACTTCCAGGCTGATGTCTTGAGATGTTGCTTCAGTATTGCCACATAATCGTCTTTCCTCATGATGTTCACTCTATTTTGTGAAGTGCACCAGTCCCTTCTGCAGTTGAAACAACCAACACAACATAATACTGCACTCCTGTGTTTCACAGTTGGGACAGTGTTCTTAGGCTTCCAAGTTTCTCCCTTTTTCCTCCAAACGTAACAATGGTCTTAATGGAAAAAACTCTTTTGGCAGACCACAGGATATGTCTTCAGAAATGTAGGTCTTTGTTCCTGTGTGCATTTCTCAAACATCTAATATGGCTTTTTTATTGTCTTCTTTTGGAGTAATGGCTTCTTCCTGGCAGAGAGGCCTTTCAGTACTTGTTTCACTGTGGATAATGACACAATCTTACCAGCTTTCGTCAGCATCTTCACAGGGTCTTCACATGTCAGACCAAAGCATGTTCATCTCTGAGACACAGAACCCATCTCCTTCCTGAAAAGTCTGATGGCTGGACATTTCCATCTTGTTGTAGTTGAACTATATTGCTTGTACTTAGATGAAACGACGGCACTTCAGGTATCTGAAAATTGGCACCTAAAAGATGAACCGAACTTGTTGCACGTTCACAATTCTCTTCCTGATATCCTGGGGACTGATTTTCTTTAGACCTTTCCCATGATTGCTACACAGAAGGCAATGTGTTTGTGGTGTCTCATCATGTGATTAAAAATACATTCCCGAAGCTTGTCTCTTTAGCTCAGATGTTGCCAATAAAAACCATCAAAAGCTTCCAAAAGAAAACAGGACTCATCATATAGGGGCTTGTCCTAAATTGTTTTGAAAGAACATCAGTAATCTAGTGTTTGCTAAAAGAGGGGTATGGGTTATTCTGATTTCAGATAGTGAGAAAAACGCATATGTTGTTTTATATAGTTTCCTAGTTTGTAAGGCCGAAAAAAGACGAGACGTCCATTTCCAGTTCAGCCTTGTTGTGCTAAGGGGTTGATCCAGAGGATGGCAAAAAACCAATGAGGTAGAAGCCAATTGATCCTCATTTTAGGGAAAAACTTTTCCTTCCCGGACTCCTAATCTGGCAATTGGAAAAAATCCCTGGATCAATGAACTCATCCAGAATCCTAGACACTATAAAGCTTGTTTTATTTTATTAGGCTCAGAAATGCATCCAAACCCTTTTTGAACTCTTGATTAGTCGAATTCACCATGACAAGTCCTCTGCAGTCGAGTTCCACAGTCTCACTGCTCTTACAGTAAAGAATCCTATAGTGTATGTAAACTTCTGGTTTCAACTGTACATAGTGTATTCACCAAATATAGATACATACTTTTAAAAGATTGGGATGCCTTTTGTTGGTATATGGGTCATTGCATTATTATATACATGCAATTCATTATTAGAAAATCCTCCTGAAATGATAGTATTATGAAGCCAGTTTTTGCGCTTTAGTATTTTTGGGTTTGACTTCAGTTTTAACATGGTTAGAGAGCTTATTTTGATACAGTATGTAGTATTCCCATTAGATATGTTTATGGTATATTGACAGAATATAGGACGTCTATCAATACGACATAAATGTCTCATATGGGAATACCTCTTTTAGCCTTTTCTTGTTCTGGGAAATGACGGCTGTTTCATGCACTAAATTGCAATAAACGAGGAGGTCTTAAACAATGTGTTTACTATTCTATAATGAAAGAGCTTATATGGCTGCATATATATGCTTTCAATAAGGTTCAATGCCAAAGGAAGGAAAATAAACTTCCAGAATTAGACAAAGACACCAGGCGACATATAAGATTTTTGGCGCTTTGAACCAAATTTAATTGCGCGTTATGGGGTACATGTATGAAAACTGTCTAGGTCTAAGACTTTTGTCGTTGCCCATAGCAACCAATCAGGGTTCCCCTTTATTTTCTTCAGAGCACTATATGAAATGAAAGGGGAACCCTGATTGGCTGCTATGGGCAACAAGAAAAGTCTTAAACCAAGACAGTTTTCATACATGTCCCCCTATGTTACTGTAGTATAGATTGTGCTTGAATTTATGAACCCGGGCTACTGCGGGTCATAAATCAAGTGGATTCTAGCGTAGAAACCACACTTCAGGCTCAGGTAAACCACTTTAAAAGTGGTTTACCTCTTCCAGCAGTAATGCGCCTAGATTTGCCATACTGAAGCTATAAATGTATAGCTTTGCACGGTTATAGTGCGCCCGCCTCCCACACTCCCCCCGAAATCAGGCGCATTACAAAGTGCTGTGGGCATTATTAATGTGCCTGATATTGGCAGGCGGGCATGTTAACAACATAACGAATGGGGCTGCATTAGATCTCAGGCTGAAAAGACGCCAGACATCTGGTGCAGCCCCGTTCATACATGTCGCCCACAGTGTCACCCATGCTGGTTTTGTGCAAACTTAACCAGTTCTTGACTGTGTTATTTACCCCTTTAATGGGTAAATTTTATTTAATCCCCAGGTTTGAGGGCTTAACAGTACCTTTTAACTTTTTTCAACCCGAAACCAACCCCCGTTTTTTAAGTTTAAAAAATTTTTTAAAATAAAAAAAATTAAAAAAAAACATTTTTCTTTTTAAAAAAATTTTTTAACACCAAATCACTAAAAAAACTTTTAATTGTTCTTTTTCGAACCATGGACTCGTATACACAGGTGCTGTAAAGTTTTAGGGTTGTTAGTGGCAGGGCTAAAAGTTGCAGTTTGAGCTGTCTGTTTTTTTCTTATTATTATGTTTAAGACTTTTGGGGCGCGGGGTTGTTTTTTCAACACTTTTTTTTGGTTATTATTAGTGTTGAGCGATTATTATCGACAAAGTTGAAATCCGCACGTTATTTACGTTGATCGGTTTTTTAGATACTGTTAAAAAGGTTAAAATTGTTTCTAACTATTAAAATTTGCGCCATTTTCGGCGTTCCTGTATTTTGGCGGGCCGCAAATAGCTTACAGAATAAGCAGGGTGAGGGTGTGTGTGGACGTCATGGCTGGGTGTGTAGGTTGCGATTTTCTGTTAAAATCACTGACCTCGTTTTAATGCGCCCCTTTGTTCATGATCAGTTTTGTGTCAGGTTCATAGAGTAGGACGTGCGTTGCCTCTGTCCAAACAGCTCAGCAAACAAACCAGCGAAATTATTTTTTTTTTTCCAGAGACAGCTTCTTTTAGCTGTGTCCTTAGAAGTTAGTTAGATCAGAGATTGGAAGATTTTAGGTAGTAGGCAGAGAATTTTTAAAGGAGCATCTTACCGCTTGTAAATTCTAGTATTTCGGGGGGGGGGGGGGGGGGGGGCACGGGTGAAAGTGAACACAGGACCAAGATCTTATAAAAGGTTACTGGCTATTGTCACAGCCAAAACTTTGTTTAGACATTGCAATGCTTTATATTAGGAATACAGATCCTTTTTCTAGTAATCTGCAGGTCTATTTGTTAGGTACAAGCTCCAACTTTTTATTATCAGTATACATTTCAGATAGGTGTTCTTTTTTCATTTTGCACAGTCCAGCTTGTGTTGTGCCCTAGCCACCTTGCAGTTTTTATATTTGAATACAGCAATTTTGTAGTCACCTACAGGTGAATATGATAGGTGCCTAAAAAATACCTTTTATTTATCCCCGTGTATACATTGTCTGACAGGTGTTTTTTTTTAACTTTTGTCAGTCAAGCTTTGTTCATAGAGGCTTAGCTTTTGCAGTTTAAATTGGAAATACAGCAAATTTAGTAGTCAACCACAGGTGAATTGATAGGTGCACAAAAAATACCTTTTATTATCCCGTATACATTTCAGACAGGTGTTTTTTTCACTTTTGGTTCAGTCAAGCTTTTGTTCATAGACTACTTTGCAGTTAAATTTGAATACAGCAATATCTGTAGTCACCCACAGGTGAATTGATAGGTGCAAAAAATACCTTTTTATTATCCCGTTATACATTCTCAGACAGGTGTTTTTTCACTTTGGTCAGTCAAGAAGCTTTGTTCATAGAGCTACTTTGCAGTTAATTTGGAATCAGCATTTTAGTAGTCACCACAGGTGAATTGATAGGTGCCACAAAATACTTTTATTATCCCGTATACATTTCAGATACCGTGTTTTTTTTTACTTTGCGAGGCAGCTATGTTGATAGAGCCACCTATTATTTTTTTTTTTTTGCAGTGTTTAAATTTGGAATCCAGCAAATTTGTAGTCACCACAGGTGTTCTGATAGGTGCTCAAAAATACCTTTTAATATCCTATTACATTTCCAAGTCAGGTGTTTTTTTCACTTTTGGGCTGTCCAAGCTTTGTAATAGAGCTACTTTGTGCAGTTAAAATTTGAATACAGCAATTAGTCGGACAACAGGTGAAATTGATAGGTTGCCAATTGGCAAAAAAAAAATACCTTTTATCTATCCGTATACATTTTCAGACAGGTGTTTTTTTCACTTTTGGTCAGTCAAGTTTTGTTTCATAGAGCTACTTTTGCGTTAAATTTGAATACAGGCAATTTAAGTAGTCACACAGGAGAATTGAATATGTGCCAAAAAATACCTTTTATTATCCAGTTTTACATTTCAGACAGGTTGTTTTTTTCATTTTGGTCAGGTCAAGCTTTTTCATAGAGCCACCTTGCAGTTAAACTTGAACTCTAGCAACTTTGTAGTCACCACAGGCTATACTGTAGGTGCTGAAAATCACCTTTTAATATACACCTATGACATTTCAGACTGGGTGTTTTTTTCACTTTTGGTCAGTCAAGCTTTGTTGATAGATCTTACTTTGCAGTTAAATTTGAATACAGCCAATTTTGTAGTCAACCACAGGTTGATAGGTGCCAAAATATACCTTTTATTATCCCGTATTACATTTTCAGATACGTGTTTTTCTTTACATTTGGCGCAGGCCAGTATGTTGATAGAGCCTCCTTGCAGTTAAATTTGAATCCAGAAACTAGTTGTCACCACAGGTGTACTGAGTAGGTGCCAAAAATTACTTTTAATATCGGTTTATACATTTCAGGCACAGGTGTTTTTTTCACTTTTGGTCAGTCAGCTTTGTTTCATAGAGCTACTTTGACTGTTCAAATTTTGAATACAGCAATTTAGTAGTACCACAGGTGAATTGATTAGGTGCCAAAAAAATACCTTTTTTATCCCGTATACATTTCAGACAGGTGTTTTTTTTCATTTTGGTTCAAGGTCATGCTTTGTTCATAGATCCACGTTGAAGTTAAACTTGTATCTGAGCAACTTTGTAGTCACCACAGGTATACTGTTAGGTGCTGGAAAATACCTTTAATTATCCGTATACATTTCAGACAGGTGTTTTTTTCACTTGTCTTTTGGTCAGTCAAGCTTTGTTCGATAGATCTACTTTGCAGTTAAATTTGAATACAGCAATTTTTGTAGTCACCCAACAGGTTGATAGGTGCCAAAAATACCTTTTATTATCCCGTATCATTTCAGATAAGTGTTTTTTTCACTTTTCGGCGCAGGCCAGCCAGCTATGTGATGAGGCCCTCCTTGCAGTTAAATTTGAATCCAGCAAACTTAGTTTAGTCACCACAGGTGTTCTGCTAGGTGCCAAAAATACCTTTTACATATCCGTTTATTACATTTCGAGGACAGTGTTTTTTTTCACTTTTTGGTCAGTCAAAGCTTTGTTTTCTTAGAGCTACTTGCAGTTTAATTTGAATACAGCAATTTAGTAGTACCAAAGGTGAATTGATAGGTGCCAAAAAAAATACCTTTTATTTATCCCGTATACATTTCAGACAGGTGTTTTTTTTTACTCATTTTGGACAGTGTCAAAAGCTTTGTTATAGAGCCACCTTGCAGTTAAACCTTGAATCTAGCAACTTTGTAGTCACCACCAGGTTACTGATAAGGTGCTGAAAATACCTTTTAATATCCCGTATAATTTCAGACAGGTGTTTTTTTTCACCTTTGGTCAGTCAAGCTTTGTTGATAGATCTCACTTTGCAGTTAAAATTTGAATACAGCAATTTCTGTAGTCCACCACTGGTTGATAGGGCAAAAAAAATACTTTTATTATCCGTAGACATTTCAGATACGTGTTTTTTTTTCACTTTGGCGCAGGCCAGCTATGTTGATAGAGCCACCTTGCAGTTAAATTTGAATCCCAGCAACTTTTGTAGTAACCCACAGGTGTACTAGATAGGTGCCAAAAATACCTTTTAATATCCGTATACATGTCAGACAGGTGTTCTTTTCACTTGCTTTTGGTCTGTCAAGTCTTTGTTCATAGAGCTACTTTGCAGTTAACAATTTGAATACAGCAATTTAGTAGTCACCACAGGTGAATTGATTTAGGTGCAAAAAAATCATTTTAATTATCCCGTTTTTACATTACAGACAGGTGTTTTTTATTCACTTTTGGTCAGTCAAGCTTTGTTATAGATCCACTTGACAGTTAAAACTTGGAATCTAGGCAACTTTGTAGTCACCCACAGGTATACTGATAGGGCTGAAATTACATTTTAATATACCCGTATACATTTCAGACAGGTGTTTTTTTCACTTTTGGTCAGTTCGAAGTTTTGTTGATAGCTCTACTGTTGCAGGTTTAAATTTGAATACAGCAATTTTGTAGTCACCACAGGTTGATAGGTGCCAATATACTCTTGTATTATCCCGTTAGTATATACATTTCAGATACGTGTTGTTTTTTCACTTTGGCGCAGGCCAGCTATGTTGATAGAGCCCACCCTTGCAGTTAAATTTGAAATCCAGCAACTTTGTAGTCACCACAGGTGTAATGATAGGTGCCCAATATATACCTTTTTAATATCCGTATACATTTCAGACTCGGTGTTTTTTTCACAATTTTGCATCAGTCAAGCTTTTGGTCTTAGAGTACTTTGCAGTTAAATTTGAATACAGCAATTTTAGTAGTTCACCACAGGTGATTTGATAGGTGCCAAAAAAAAACCTTCTTCATTATCCCGTATACATTTCAGACAGGTGTTCTTTTTTCACAATTTGGCTTCTGTACAAGCTTTGTTCATAGAGCCCAACTTGCAGTTAAAACTTGAATCTAGCAACTTGGTAGTCACCACAGGTATACTGATAGGTGCTGTAAATACCTTTTAATATCCCGATACATTTCAGACAGGTTGTTTTTTTCACTTTCGGTCAGTCAAGCTTTGTTGATAGATCTACTTTGCAGTTAAAATTTTGGAATAATGCAATTTTGTAGTTAACCAAGGTTGATAGGTGCCCAAAAATACCTTTATTATCCCGTATACATTTCAAGATAGTGTTTTTTTCACTTTGGCGCTGGCCAGTCTATGTTGTTAGAGCCTCTTGCAGTCTAAATTTGAATCCAGCAACTTTGTAGTCACCACAGGTGATACTGATAGGTGCCAAAAATACCTTTTAATATCCGTTTTTATTACAATTTCAGATCAGGTGTTTTTTTTTCAACTTTTGGTCAGTCAAGCTTAGTTTCATAGAGCTATCTTTGCAGTTTAAATTGAATACAGCAATTTAGTGTCACCACACAGGTGAACTTGATAGGTGCCAAAAAATACCTTTTATTATCCCGGGTAAATTTAGGGGAAATGGTGTTTTTTTCACTTTTGGTCAGTCAAGCTTTGTTGCATAGAGCCACCTTGCAGTTAAACCTTGAATCTAGCAACTTTGTTAGTCACCACAGGTATACTGGTTAGGTGCTGTGAAATATTCCTTTTAATATCCGTATAATTTCACAGAACAAGCGTGTTTTTTTCACTTTTGGTCAGTCAAGCTTTGTCTGATAGATCTACTTTGAGTTAATTTGAATACAGAATTTTGTAGTCACACCAGGTTGATAGGTGCCAAATAATTACTTTTATTTTTTTTTAATAAAATCCCAGTATACATTTCAGATAAACGTGGTTTTTTTTCACTTTGGCGCAGGACCAGCTACTTGGTTGGAATAGAGCCACCTTGCAGTTTTAAATTTGAATCCAGCAACCTTTGTAGTACCACAGGTGTATGATAGGTGCAAAAATATTTTAATATACCGTATTATACATCTTCAGAATGGTGGTTTTTTTTCACTTTTGAGTCGTCAAGCTTTGTTCATAGAGCTCACTTTGCAGTTAAATTTTCGAATACAAGCATTTTAGTAGTTCACCACAGCGTGAATTTGATAGGTGCCCCCAAAAATTTACCTTTTATATCCCCGTTATAATTTCAGACAGGTGTTTTTTTCACTTTTGGTCCATTCACAAGCTTTGTTCATAGAGCACCTTGCAGTTAAATTGAATCTAGCAACTTTTGTAGTCACCACATCGTTTACTCGATAGGTGCTGAAATTCCTTTTAAAACCCGTATAACATTTCAGACAGGTGTTTTTTTTCACTTTTGGACAGTCAAGCTTTGTTGATAGATTCTACTTTGCAGGTTAAATTTGGGAATACAGCAATTTTGTAGTCAACAAGGTTGATTGGTGCCAAAAAATACCTTTTATAAACGTTATACATTTCAGAGATACGTGTTTTTTTTCACTTTGGCGCAGGCCCAAGCTATGTTGATAGAGGCACTTGCAGTTAAATTTGAATCAGGCAACTTTGTAGTCCCACAGGTGTACTGATAGGTGCCTAAAAATAACCTTTTAATATCGTTATACATTTAAGACAGGTGTTTTTTTCACTTTTTGGTCAGTCATCAAGCTTTGTTCATTGAGCTTTAATTTGCAGTTAAATTTGAATTACAGAAATTTAGTAGTCACCACAGGTGAATTGAAGGTTGCCATAAAAAGACCTTTTTATTATCCCGTATACATTTTCAGACAGGGTGGGTTTTTTTAACTTTTGGTCAGTCAAGGCTGTGTGCATAGAGCACACCTTGCAGTTACACTTGGAATCTAGCAACTTTGTAGTCACACAGGTATACTGATAGGTGCTGAAAAATACTTTTAATATTCCAGTATACATTTCAGACAGGTTTGTTTTTTTCATTTTGGTCAGTACATGCTTTGTTGATAGTCTACTTGCATGTTAATTTGAATACAGAAATTTTGTAGTCAACAAACAGGTTGATAGGTGCCAAATAATACCTTTTTATTATCCCGTATACATTTCAGATTGTGTTTTTTTTCACTTGGCGGGCAGGGCCGCTTTGTTTGATAGAGACACCTTGCAGCTTAAATTTGAATCCAGCAAGTTTGTAGTCACCACATGTGTATGGATAGGTGCCAAAAATACCTTTTAATATTCCGTATACATTTCAGACATTTTCGTTTTTTTTCACTTTTGGTTAGTCGCACGCTTTGAGTAATAGAGCTACCTTTGCAGATAAATTAGAATACAGCAATTTAGTAGTAACCACAGGTGATTTGTTAGGTGCCATAAAACTACACTTTTATTATTCCCGTATACATCTTCAGGTACAGGTGTTTTTTTCAGTTTTGTCAGTCAGATTTGGTCATAGAGCACCTTGCAGTTTAAACTTGAATCTAACAACTTTTGTAGTCAACACAGTATATCTGAATAGGTGCTGTAAAATTACCTTTTTAATATCCCGTATTCATTTCAGAATGGTGTTTTTTTTCAACGTTTGGTCAGTAAAGCTTTGTTGATAGATCTACTTTGCAGTTAAATTTGAATACGCAATTTTGTAGTCACCACAGGTTGATAGGACAGAAACAAAATAACTTTTATTATCCCGTGTATACATTTCAGACAGGTGTTTTTTTCACCTTTTGTCAGTCATGCTTTTGTTCATTGAATCTACTTTGCTGTTACATTTTGATTACAGCATTTTAGTAGTCACCACAGGTGTCTGATAGGTGGCAAAAATTCCTTTTAATATACGTGCATATACATTTCAGACAAGGTGTTTTTTTCACTTTTGGTCAGTCTAGCTTTGTTCATAGAAGCCACCTTGCAGGTTAAAACTTGAATATAGCAACTTTGTAGTCACACCAGGTAATATATAATGATAGGTGCTGAAAATACCCTTTTAAATATAAGGTATACATTTCAGACAGCGTGTTTTTTTCACTTTTGGTCAGTCAAGCTTTGTTGATTGATCTTAACTTTGCTAGTTATATTTTAATTTGAATACAGAAATTTTGTAAGTCACCCAAAGGTGGAATTTGATTGGTCGCCAAAAAAAATAAGCTTTTATTATCCCTTATTCATTTCAGCTACGTGTTTTTTACATACACTTTGGCCGCAGGCCCAGCTATGTTGTTAGAGCACCTTGGCAGTTAAATTTGAATCCAGCAACTTTTGTAGTCACCTCAGTGTTGTACTGATAGGTGCCAAAAATACCTTTTAATAATCCAGATTTATAATTCAGACAGGTGTTTTTTTCACCTTTTGGTCAGTCAAGCTTTGTCTTCATAGAGCTACTTTGCAGTTTTAAATTTGAATACAGAAATTTAGTAGTCCACTACAGGTGGAAATTGATAGGTGCCAAAAAATAACTTTTATTATCCCGTATACATCTTCAGACAGGTGTTATTTTCACTTTTGGTCGGTCAAGCTTGTGATAGATCTATTTGCAGTTTAATTTTGAATACTGCAATATTTGTAGTCACCACAGTGTAACTGATAGGTGCCAAAAATACCTTTTTTTATAATACGTATACATTTCTAGACAGGTGTTTTTTTTCACTTATTGGTCAGCATGCTTTGTTCATGAAGCCACCTTGCAGTTAAACTTGAATCTAGCAACTTTTGTTAGTCACCACGGTTATACAGTTAGGTGACTGATAAATTCCTTTTTATAGCACCGTTATATACATTTCTGACAGTGTTTTTTTCACTTTTGGTCAGTCATAGACTTTGTTGATAGAGCTACTTGCAGTTAAATTTGAAATTCAGAGCATTTTGTAGTAACTCTCAGGTTGATAGGCGCCAAACAAAATACCTTTTATGTTATCCCGTAAATTTCCAGACAGGTGTTTTTTTCAATTTGGTCGTCATGCTTTGTTATAGTTATACTTGCAGTTTCATTTGAAATACAGCAATTTTGTAGTCAACAGGTGTAATGATAGGTGGCACAAATATACCCTTTTATATCCGATTATTACATTTCAGACAGGTGTTTTTTTTCACTTTTGGTCATGTCAAGCTTTGTTCATGAGCCACCTTGCGTTTAAAAACTTGAATATAGCAACTTTGTAGTCACCACAGGTATACTGATAGGTGCAGAATAAATACCCTTTTAATATCCCGTATAACATTTCCAGGTCAGGTGTTTTTTTTTCACCTTTTGGTCAGTCAAGCTTTCGTTGATAGATCATACTTCTGCAGTTAAATTTGAATACAGAAATTTGTAAGTCACCACAGGTGATTGATTGGTGCCAAAAATACCTTTTATTATCCGTATACAATTTAGATACGTGTTTTTCTCACTTTGGCGCAGGGCAAGCTATGTTGATAGAGCCACATTGCAGTTAAAATTTGAATCCAGCAAACTTTGTAGTCCCACAGGTGTACTGATATAGGTGCAAATATACATTTTAATATACGGTCATTCATTCTAGACCTGATGTTTTTTTCACTTTCTGGTCAGTCAAGCTTTGTTCATAGAGTACTTTGCAGTTAAATTGAATTACAGCAATTTAGTAGTCACAACAGGTGACAATTTTGATAGGTGCCCAAAAAATACCGTTTATTATCCGTTATACAATTCGAAGGTAGTTTTTTTCACTTTTCGGTCAGTCAAGCTTTGTTGATGATCACTTTGCATTAAATTTGAATTTCAGGCAATTTTGAAGTCACCACAGGTTGATAGGTGCCAAAAATAACTTTTTCTTATCCCGTATAATTTTCTGGACAGGTGTTTTTTTCACTTTTGGTCCAGTCAAGCTGTTTGTTGTTAGATTACTTTGCAGTTTTAATTTTGAATACTGCACATATATGAGCACACAGGTGTACTGATAGGTGCCAAAAATACCTTTTTATTATCCCGTTATACATTCTCAGAAGGTGTTTTGTTTCCAACATTTTGGTCAGTCAAGCTTTGTTTATGAGCCACCTTGCAGTTAAACTTGAATCTAGCAACTTTTTGTAGTCACCACAGGTAATACTGATAGGTGCTCTGAAAATACCTTTTAATTATCCCGTATACATTGCAGACAGGTGTTTTTTTCACTTTTGGTCAGTCAAGCTTTGTTGATAGATCTACTTTGCAGTTAAATTTGAATTCAGCAATTTTGTAGTCCACCACGGTTGATAGGCTACCAACAAAATACCTTTTATTATCACGTATACATTTCAGACAGGTGTTTTTTTCACTTTTGGTCAGTCAGTCAAGCTTTGTTCATACATCAACTTTGCAGATTACATTGAATACAGCTATTTTGTAGGTCACCAAGGGTGTACTGATAGGTTGGCAAAAAATACATTTTATTATCCGTCTATAACATTTCAGACAGGTGTTTTTTTCACTTTTGGTCAGTCAAGCTTTGTTCATAGAGCCACCTTGCAGTTAAACTTGA
Organism: Phyllomedusa bahiana; assembly: GCA_025379985.1. Lineage (NCBI taxonomy): Eukaryota > Metazoa > Chordata > Amphibia > Anura > Hylidae > Phyllomedusa > Phyllomedusa bahiana. The sequence goes on along the minus strand of JAODAL010026779.1, from coordinate 7,456 downwards.
ATCTAGCAACTTTGTAGTCACCACAGGTATACTGATAGGTGCTGAAAATACCTTTTAATATCCCGTATACATTTTAGACAGGTGTTTTTTTCACTTTTTGGTCAGTTCAAGCATTTGTTGATAGGATTACTTGGCAGTAAATTTGATCACAGAATTTTGGTAGTCCACCAAGGTGAATTGATAGGTGACCAAATAAATACCTTTTATATCCCGTTTATCATTTCAGTACAGTTTTTCTCACTTTTGGCGCAGGCCAGCTATGTTGATCGAGCCTCCTTTGCAGTAATTTGAATCCAGCACAAGCAACTTTGTTGCACCTCAGGTGTACTGATAGGTGCCAAATAATACTTTCATATCGTATACATTTCAGACAGGTGTTTTTTCAACTTTTGGTCAGTCAAGCTTTGTTCATTGAGCTACTTTGCAGTTAAATTTGAATACAGCAATTTTTTTTTTAGTAGTCACACAGTGTATTGATAGGGTGCCATCTAAAAATTACCTTTTTTTATCACGTATCTACAATTCAGACAGGTGGTTTTTTCTACTTTTGGACAGTAAGCTTTGTTGTGTTAAGATCTACTTTGCAGTAAATTTGAATACAAGCAATTTTGAAGTCACCACAAGGTTGATAGGTGCCAAAAAATACCTTTTATATATCAGCGTATACATTTCAGCACAGGTCGTTTTTTTTTTTCACTTTGGTCAGTCAAGCTTTGTTGATAGATCTACTTTGCAGTTAAATTTGAATACAGCAATATTGTACGTCCAACCACCTGGTGTACATGATAGCGTGCCAAAAAACCTTTTTATATCAGTTTATACATTCAGACAGGTGTTTTTTTTCACTTTTGGTCAGTCAAGCTTTGTTCATAGAGCCACCTTGCAGTTTAAACTTGATATCCTAGCAATTTGTAGTCACCAAGGTATACTGATAGGTGCTGAAAATACCTTTAATATCCGATACATTCTACAGACAGGTTGTTTTTTTCACTTTTGGTCAGTCAAGCTTTGTTGATAGGTTCTACTTTGCAGTTAAATTTGTATCACAGCAATTTTGTTTTACACAGGTTGTTAGGCGCCAACACAAATACCTTTTTTTATCCAGTATACATTTTCAGGAAGGTGTTTTTTTCACTTTAGGTCAGTCAAGCTTTGTTAATAGATCTACTTTGCAGTTACATTTGAATACTGCAATTTTGTAGGTACCACAGGGGTCACTGAGTTGGTGGCAAAAATACCTTTTAATATCCGTTTACATTTCAGACAGGTGTTTTTTTCACTTTTGAGTCAGTCAAGCTTTGTTCAGTGAGCCACCTTGCAGTTAAAACTTGATAATATTGCAAACTTTGTAGTCACCTCAGGTATACTGATCGGTGCTGAAAATACTTTTAATATCCCGATATACATTTCAGCACAGGAGTCTTTCTTTCACTTTTGGTCAGTCAAGCTGTGCTTGAAGATCTACTTTGCAGTTAATTTGATTACAGAAATTTTGGTGTCACCACAGGTGAATTGAGAGGTGCCAAAAATACCTTTTACTTATCCCGTAATACATTTCAGACAGGTGTTTTTTTTCCTTTGGTTCAGTCCAAGTTTGTTATAGATTTACTTTGCAGTTAAATTTTGAAACAGCATTTTGTAGTCACCACAGGTTGATATGTGGTCAAAAAATACCTTTTATTATACGGTATACATTTCAGATACATGTTTTTTTCACATTTTGGGGCCCGATGGCCAGCTGTTGTTGATAGAGCCACCATTTGCATTTAAATTGAATTCCAGAAATTTGTAGGCACCACGGTGAATTGATAGGTTGCCAAAAAAAATAAATTTTATTATCCTGTATACATTTCAGGACAGGTGGTTTTTTTCACTTTTGGTCAGTCAACTTTGTTTATAGATCTCTTAGAGTTAATTTTGAATACAGCCCCAATTTTGTATTCACCATAGGTGAATTGATGCGTGCCAAAAAATACCCTTTTATTATCCCGTATACATTTCAGGACAGGTGTTTTGTCACTTTTGGTCAGTCAAGCTTTGTTGATACATCTCTTTGCAGTTAAATTTGAAAATACAGCACTTTTGTTGTCACCACAGGTTGATAGGTGCCAAAAAAAATACCTTTGATTATCAGATATACATTTCCAGACAGGTGTTTTTTTCACTTTGGTCAGTCTAGCTTTGTTCATAGATCTACTTTGCAGTTATATTTGAATACAGCAATTTTTTAGTCACCACAGGTTGATAGAGTGACAAAAAAATACTTTTTTTTATCCGTATAATTTCAGATACGTGTTTTTTTTCACTATGGAGCAGGCCAGCTGTGTTCGATAGAAGACACCTTGCATTTAAAATTTGATTCCAGCAACTTTGTATCACCACAGGTGAATTGATAAGGTGCAAAAATACTTTTATTATACCGTATACATTTCAGACAGGTGTTTTTTTTCACTTTTGGTTCAGTCAAGCTTTGTTGATAGATTTCTTACTTTGCAGTTAATTTTGATTACAGCAATTTTGTAGTCACCACACGGTTGATAGGTGCAAAAAATACCTTTCACACCGTCCCTCTCTACCCTCACCGATCTCTCTATCACTGTTTATTAATGGCACCACCCTCTCAATCTAGCTCCACAAGTCCGACTGACTTGGATAATCCCTTTGACTCCTCTTTATCCTTCAAAAACCACAATCCAAAGCCCTCACCTCCTGCCTGCCTCTCACACTGAAAAATACTTCACACATCCGCAAATTCTCAACTTGACACAACATAAAACGCTCGTCCTTGCCATCGTCTTCTTCCCAGCCTTGACTACTGCCAACATCCTTCTCTGTGGATCCAACGTTCAGCCACCCTCGCTCCCCTCCAATCATCCTAAACTCTGCTGCCCGGATCTGATTTCATCTCTCTCCTCGCTACTCCTCTGACTCTCTACTATGCCAATCCCTTCACTGGTCTGCCATTGCCAACGAATTCAGTTCAAATTTACTAACCTGCCTACAAGCGCTCTCATAACCTCTCCCCTCCATACATGCTCTGCCCTTAATTTCGATACTCCCCTCACGCAATCTCGCTCCTCAAGGACCTTCTCCTCTGCTCCCTTCATCATGCTTCCTCACATAACCGTCTCAAAGACTTCCCGTGCTTCACCCCACTCTGAACTCCTAACCCAACACATAGACCTCTCCACCAACTTTCACCAGTTTCAAAAGAACTGAAAAACCATCACTTCAGGATAGCCTTACAAACCACACTTAACCCCACAACACACAACACCGGCCCGCAAGCTTGTCTCTGCCCACTCCTTCGTCTCTCCCCTTCCTTACTTGTTGATTAGGATGACCTCAACGGGCAGGTCCTCTTTACTCTCTGTTTCAGTTACTAGAATTTTTGGTCACCATTGTATTTGTTCATATATTGTTATGTATGTAATTCCTTTTTATATGTTACAGCGCCCTGGAATTAATGGCGCTCTAAAATAAATAATAATCATAATAATAATAATAATAATAAATTATCCTGTATACATTTCAGACAGGTGTTTTTTTTTACTTTTGGTCAGTCAAGCTTTGTTCATAGATCTACTTTGCAGTTAAATTTTAATACCAGCAATTCTGTTAGTCACACAGGATGAATTGATAGGTGCCAAAAACAAAAAAAATGACCTTTTTTTATCCCGTATACATTTCAGACAGGTGTTTTTTTCACTTTTGGTCAGTCATGCTTGTGTTATAGATCTACTTTGCAGTTAAATTTGGAATACAGCAATTTTGTAGTCACCACAGGTTGATTAGGTGACAAAAAATACCTTTTCTTATCCGTTATAATTTCAGATAGTGTTTTTCTTCAATTTGGCACAGGCCAGCTGTGTTGATAGAGCCACCCTGCAGTTAAATTGGATTCCAGCAACTTTTTTTTTTTGTATTACCACAGGTGTATGATAGGGCGAAAATACCTTTTAATATCCAGTATTAATTCCAGACAGGTGATTTTTTGCTTTGTTTTAATTGTCTTAATTTGCAGTTAAATTTGAATCCACGCCAATTTTAGTAGTCACCCCAGGTGAAATTGATAGGTACCAATAAAAAATACCTTTTATGTATCCCGTTATACATTTCAGACAGGTGATTTTTTTCACTTTTTGGTTCGTTCAAGCTTTGTTTTGACTAGTTACTTTGCAGTTATATTTGAATACAGCAATTTAGTAGTCACCACAGGTTGTAATTGATTAGTGCAAAAAATAATACCATTTTATTACTCCCGTATTACATTTCAGACAGGTGTTTTTTTTCATCTTTTCGGTCAGTCAAGCTTTGTTGATAGATCTACTTTGCAGTTAATTTGAAATACAGCAATTTTGTGTCACCACAGGTGATTTGATAGGTGCCAAAAAAATACCTTTATTATACGTATAACACTTTCAGACAGGTGTTTTTTTTTCACTTTTGGTCCAGTCAAGCTTTGTTGTTACATATACTTTGCAGTTAAATTTGAATACAGCTATTTTTGTATTCACAACAGGTTGATTGGTGCCAAAAAATACTTTTATTATCCGTTTCATTCAGACAGGTGTTTTTTTCACTCTTTGGTTCAGTCAAGCTTTGTTTCATAGATCTACTTTGCAGTTATATTTGGGACATACAGCAATTTTTTAGTCACCACAGGGTTGATAGGTGCCAAAATATTCCTTTTTTGTATTCCCGTTATACATTTCAGATACGTGTTTTTTTTCACTTTGGCGCAAGGCCAGCTGTCGTTGATGAGCCTCTACTTGTACAGTTAAATTTGATTCCAGCAAACTTGGTAGTTCTCCACAGGGGAATTGATAGGTGCCAAAAAAAATACTTTTATTATCCTTGTATACATTTCAGACAGGTGTTTTTTTCATTTTGGTCAGTCAAGCTTTTTTGATAGATCTACTTTGCAGTTAATTTGATAGAGCAATTTTGTAGTCACCACCGGTTGAAGGTGCCAAAAAACCTTTCCACCGCCCTTTTCTCTACCCCTCCCCCTGATCTCTCATCACTTTTAAAGGGCCCCAACCCTCCCCACCGCTCCCACCCCCGTTTTCCCTTGGAAAACCTTTGACCCCCTTTTACCCTTTCAAACACACCCAAGCCCTCAAACCTTCCCTGTTTCCTCCACCTAAAAAATATTTCACGCACCCCGCCCATTCCTAAAACTTGCACTAAAAAAAACCTGTCCAGCCCTCGTCATCCCCCGCCTTGGACTCGCAACATCCTCTCTGGGGCCCTCCCGTTAGCCCCCTCGCCCCCCTCCAATCCTCCTTAACCTGCTCCCCGTTGATTATCTCTCTCCTCGCTCTCCTCTGCCTCTTCCTTGCCAATCCCTTCACTGGCTCCCTTTCCCAACAAATTTAGTTAAAATTACAACCCGATCCAAGGTCCCCATAACTCTCCCTCCATACGCTCTGCCCAAATTTCCAATACCCCCCTCAGCAATTCCGCCCCTCCGGGAAACCCTTTTCCTTGCCCCCCCTCTCATCCCCCCCTCACATAACGTCCCCAAAGATTCCCCTTTTCCCCACCTTGGAACCCTTAACCCAAAACATAAATTTTCCCCAATTTTCACCAGTTTCAAAGCAACTAAAAAACCCTCTCTTCAGGTTTGCCTACAATCCACACTAACCCCCCAACCACAAACCCGGGCCCCCAAATTTTTTGCCCCACACCCTTCTGCTCTCCCCTTCTTCCTTTTAGATTGTAAGCCCCTCCGGGCGGGTCCTCTTTCCTCTTGTTTCAGTTACTATCTTTTTGTCCATTGTATTGTTCAATATTTGTTATTTGTAATTCCCTTTAAATGTACAGCGCCCTGGAATTAATTGGGCTCAAAATAAATAATAATAATAATAATAATAATAATTAAAAATAAAAAAAATAAAATTATCCCGTATACATTTCAAAGGTGTTTTTTTTTTTTTTTTTGGGCATAACTTTGTTTTGATCTTTTCAGTTTAAAAATTTTAAAACAGCAATCTGTAGTCCCCACGGGAATTGATGGTGCCAAAAAAAAACCTTTTATTTTCCCCTCATTTCAACAGGTGTTTTTTTCACTTTTGGCGTCAAGCTTTTTTCATAGATCTACTTTGCAGTTAAATTTGATCGCAATTTTGTAGTCACCCCAGGTTGTAGGTGACAAAAAAAAACCTTTTATTTCCCGAACATCTCAGAACGTGTTTTTTAATTTGGCCAGGCCAGCTGGTTGTTTGAGCCACCTTGAGTTAAATTTGTTTTTAGCAACTTTTTAGTCACCACGGTGTACTGATAGGTGCCAAAAAACCTTTTAAAATCTTTTTTCTTCCAGACAGGGGGATTTTTTTTATTTTGGTCGTCAACTTTTTTTATAGATCTATTTGCAGTTAAATTTGAATCCAGCAATTTGTAGTACCACAGGTAATTGTAGGTGCCAAAAAATACCTTTTATTTTCCCGATACATTTCAGACAGGTGTTTTTTTTTTACTTTTGGCAGTCAAGCTTTGTTGATAGATTACTTTGCGTTAAATTTGAATACAGCAAATTTGTGTCACCAAGGTGAAGTAGGTGCCAAAAAATACCTTTTTTTATCCCGTTAAAATTTCAGAAAGGGGTTTTTTTTTACTTTTTGGGAGTCAAGCTTTGTTGTAGATTCTTTGCAGTTAAATTTGAATACAGAAATTTTTTATAACCCCAAAGGGTTTTAGGTGCCAAAAATCCTTTTATTATCCCGTTTACTTTCAGGGCAGGTGTTTTTTTTCACTTTTGTCAGTCAAAACTTTTTGTGATTTCTTTGAGTTAAATTTGATCCCGCAATTTTGTAGTCACCCAGGTGAATTGTAAGTGCCAAAAAATACCTTTTATTATCCCGTATTTCATTTTAGACAGGGTTTTTTTTCACTTTTGGTAGTCAAGCTTTTTTGATAGATTATTTGCAGTTAAAATTTTAATACGCAATTTTTTTAGTACCAAAAGGGGTCTGAAAGTCCAAAAACCTTTTTTAAAATTCCGAACATTTCAAAAGGGGTTTTTTTCACTTTTGGTCAGTCAGCTTTGTTATAGAGCCACCTTGCGTTAAATTTGAATCCCCGCAATTTGTAGTCACACAGGGGGGTACTGATGGGCTGAAAAAACCCTTTTATTTCCGTATTCTTTTTAGATAGTGTTTTTTTCAATTTGGCAAAGGCCCGCTTGTTGTTTGAGCCCCCCTTGAGTTAAATTTTTTCCAGCAACTTTGTAGTCACCAAATTTTTGATAGGTGCCGAAAAACCTTTTAAATCCTATACTTTTCCAGAAGGTGATTTTTTTTACTTTTGGTCGTCAACTTTGTTTTTAGATCTCTTTGCATTAAATTTTTAATTTCCCGCAATTTTTTGTAGTCCCACAGTGAATTGATGGGCCAAAAAATACTTTTATTTGTATAAATTTAACAGGTTTTTTTTTTCCCTTTTGGTCAGCAAT
>JAODAL010026778.1:0-56136 GCA_025379985.1 Phyllomedusa bahiana | reverse complement strand
AAAATTCATTTATAAACTAAATTTTAAACCCAAACTTAATATTCAAATTTTATATTTAATTTAAAAAATTTGCGTTTTACGGATGTTTTTTTTGGCCCATCGAAGCGGTTCAAAAAACGCCCAAAAAAATGTATGTTTCGCTTTTGGATCCGCTTTCGGAGGCCCAAAAGCGAAACCTTTATTTTTTGGGGGATTTCTCTTGCGAAAAAACGAAAGGGAAGAAAAACAGGGTCAATTTTTAAAAGGGAAAATCCGAAAAACGGAACGCGAAAAGGCATCGGCGATCTTTTTTGTAAACAGCGATGCGTTTTTTGCCATTGAAAAAAGGTTTCACATGAAAATTTTTTTGACCGTTTTGCGGTTTCTTTTTAAAACGGATCCGAAAAAAACGGTTACAAAAACGTGGGTTGTGAAAAAAACCCCTTTTTAGTTGTAGCAAGGAATAACAAAACGAACAGCTTTTAAAAAAAAGCGTTTTGGGGAAATTTGTTCAGTTTCGTAAGTTTTTTGGGAAGGAACGTGAATTTTTAACCCCATGAATGCCAAATGCTATCCCCCTGACCCTAAGTTCAACAACCACCTAGTCCAGGTAAAAAAAAAAAGGGTCCCACATACTCTGAAAATTTGGTTCTTTCCAATTCAATTTAAAGGGTGCAAAAAATTTTGGGTTTTAAATAAAAAAACGGCAATTGCTCATTGAGCCTAGGTCAACGGGAATGAAACTTATTGTCCCCTTAAATCTCCTATATTTTTTATGGGTTAAAAACTATAAAAATTCCATTATCATTGTTGTTAGGCATATTTCCCAATCACCAAAAATTTTTAAACCAAAAAATTGTATTTTAAAGCAATTAAATGTTGCTAATAAGAAACCAAAGTGTGCGGTTGTTTCCTAAATTGTAACAATATCTCAAAACAAATGAATGTTTTCTATCTCCTATCACATCAATACACATGCAAATGAGAAAAAAAATTATACCCCAACTGTGTTTTGTAAATTTTTGGATTTTTGTAAAACCAGGGGAAAAGAAAATTTTATGCATTTGTAAAATTGCCTTTGGGAAAATTGTGGGGCCCGCCCCCTTTCTAAAAGCGCTGGGGAAAGGGGGCATGACCCCGAAAGTCGAGGGGGGAACAAGGTGGGGGGGAAGGGGGAGGGGGGGGGGGGGGGGGGGCCCCCGAATTTCAAAAAAAACCCCAAGCTGTTGGCGGTCGTCCGTATGCATTGAGAGCACTGAGGTCCCGAGAGAACGGATTCCGGGTCTGCATGATTTTTTTTCTGGACTGGGACCCGGCACTCGGGGCCCTATATGGGATTGCAGGTTTTTAAAAATATGTGTCATTAGACTCTTGTCTTTTAAAGAAAGTTGAAAAAACTACATTTTATGTGTTATGTTTAAAATTTAAGATTTTAAAAAAAAATATTTTGGTTAAAGATATCCTGGGAGCAAAAGGCTTTTTTTGGGTTGAAACGATATAGGGCATTTAGGGGGTGGGGCCTTTTAAATTGGCCGCTCCCAAAAACCGCAATCAGTTTACAAGCCTACAATAAGTTGAAAGGTATTTGTTATACAAGCTAATGGTATAATGAGACTAGACTGCCATAATAACGTGTGCATTAAATCAGCATATGCAATGACCAGAAACATGTTAAACTGAACTTTATAAATTGGTCACAAAATTATGATAAACTAGGGTTTAAACAAAAGTTTCCGTATTTCAATTTTCCTTTTAATTGGATACTGTGGAATCAAAAGAGGAAAAAGATCTATATATACATTAATGTCATAAATCAGAAAAATTATGCCAATCTCTATGAATAAATAAAAAACATTGCCAAAAAAATACTAAATCGTATTGGTTGATTTATGAGAGGCATCAGAAACAGAAGATGCAACCCTGATCATTTGTTTTGAAGGTGTATATGATAATTTACTATAGGCCTCCGGCAATGAAGTCGAAGGTGTAACCATGTTAGGTATATGTATATACACAGTATATATATATATATATTATATATATATATATATATATATAATATATATATATTATATATATATATATATATTATATATATATATATATATATATATAATAATATATATGATTTATAATTATTTAGAAATTTTAACTTCTGATGGTGCAACCCTCATATCATTTGTCACATTCACGGCAGGTGATGGCATATACACAAAAATAAGACAGACAGTTGATATGAAATTGTATATTGCATTTACTCTGATCCCTTGAAACAATAGAACAAGTGTTAGCAAATTTGCATACAGGACATCGTAATGCATTGCATCGAAAAAAAAAATCATATGGCTGTCACTTGAAGTCTCACTAGTAAAAAGACTTGAAGACAATATAGAAGCTAAAGTAGGAGATTTCCTCACCATAAAGTTGCATCCTTTGCTTAGAATGTTTGTCAGAACTTCGTCCTTTGTCCTTCATAAACTGGGGATTTCTTTTATACAATACATACAATATCCCTGAATTCCTCACTGTATGGTGTACTGAAAATAATTAAACCTTTTGGCTCTTTGCAATTAGAGGGCTGTTCCAGTTTTGTTTTGTGTACTAGGGATGACCGCGAGTGTTTTTCTATCTTCTTTATTGCTCTATCCACTGACCATTGTGGATAAGCTATCTCCCTTAGTCAGTTACTTAATTGTGATAATTGTACTTCATATGTTGAATGATCTGAACAAGCTCTCTTTGTTCTTAGAACTTCACCAACCGGGATGGATTTTATGGTATGTTGAGGGTGACAACTTTTAGCTTGTAGTAATGAATTACCTGCCATAGCCTTTTTGCAAAGGCCGGTATGAACTGGTTGATTTTAAGTATTTCCAATTAACTCTAAGTCCAAAAAAGAAATTTTATGATGATCACAACATGATGTGAATCTCAAGTTCAAATCATTAGTATACTTCTAATAGAAAGAAATTTCACGGCACTTCACCCAAGTAATGTAGTAAAAAACCTTACTTTATTCGGCAACTTGTCTCCATAGTTTAAGGCATACGGGATACACGAGACCACGCCAAGCTTGACAGACCGGCAACAGCTGTTTCGCGTGTAGACACACGCTTCCTCTAAGCCGTGGTCTCGTGTATCCCGTATGCCTTAAACTATGGAGACAAGTTGCCGAATAAAGTAAGGTTTTTTACTACATTACTTGGGTGAAGTGCCGTGAAATTTCTTTCTATTAGAAGTATTCTACAAAGTGACTGTTGCTGTTTTTTTCACTGAGCACCACCGTTACGTGTGTATGTCTAACTACTGTACCGTATGAAGATTAGAAATAGCATATGTCTATCCAATTTGCTGGCTCAGAATCAGAGTGGTGCCGAAGCATTTGTTTCTTTATGTTCAAATCATTAGTATTCAGGTAAGTGATAAAGTCCGGTCCGTCGCCTCAACTCCGATCCAAACTATCAAAATGTCATCAATGAAGCGACCGTACTAGACGATGTCCCCAGCAAATCTGAAAAAATGGACCTCTCCTCCCAGCATGCCATATAAAGGTATGGCAATAAATGCCAAAAATTTGGCGTCCATTGTTTCTGAAGAAAAAATTTCAAAAGAAAAGTTTGAAAAGAAAATTTGTAACTTCCAAAATATATTCTGGTAATTCTTCTGTATAGAAGTACAACTTCTATACAGAAGTTGTACTTTTACAAATGATGGGCCAGGGAAGAAATGTCCAAATCGTGGGGTATGCATGCATAGAGAGAAACCACATCACATGTAACCCAAATGTTATTATTTTGTCATATAAATATGTCAAACATTTTCAAAATATCCCTGACAAACTTCAGGGTTCTAATGAGTAATGGATGTAATAAACGGCGCAACCACTGGCACATGGCCTCATTTAAATATACAATACCCAAGATAATTGTCGTTAAAGGTGAAGGAAAAATCATTTTGTGAGTTTTAGGGAGGACATGAAAAATTGGTATTGGATGTTCGGGTGATAGATGTTTAATTTTCTTTTCATCTAAATTGTCCCAATAGACCCCTTCTGAAATTAAATTGCGTAATGCTATTGCAAACTTGGAAGGGGGATCATGGTCCAGTTTTCTGTATGTTTTTTCATCTGCTAGGATCAAGAAAGCCATATCTCAATATGTTGATTTTTCCATGATCACCACCTTCCCCCTTTGTTGGGCATTTTTATAATAATGTCTCGTTTGGTTAAATCTACTAATGCTTGTTTTTCTTTTGAGGTCACATCTGATTTCTTGGACATCTTCAAAGTTTTGACTTTAAGATCCTTCAGATCGCATTCTACAGCAGTTTGGAATGCGTCAAAAGCAGGACTTATCACGTTTGTCGGGTAAAAATGCACATTTTTATAATATATTTTATATTCCAATAGATGTCCGGAGGGAATTACAGTACTGAGATCCTGTAATGAGATTAATGATTGTTCCCTAAAATTTAAACCTTCAATTAATCCTTTAATGCACCCTGACGTTCCTGCATGTCATGGTGCAATGCCTTTTAATGCACCATGACGTCCAGGAACGCCATGGAAATCATGTGGGCACAGGAGTTGTGCCCGCACAATCGCTGTGGGAGCCTGCTGTGATTGACAGACCGGTTCCTGCACTTGCTGCCGGGAGCAGCGATAACTCCATTCCCAGCGGAATAATGATCGTAGCAGATAAGGAGCATGACAGAGGGAGAAAGAAAAAAATTCCATCGGACGTCATCATCAAATCGCTTCTTTTAATGTAGAATCAAGAGTACAAACATGGTGCAACGTTTCATCTAAAAAAAAAGACACAGCAGAGCCTTTTTCAAGCATAACCATCTTGCTTCAATTGTCACAATATATATGCTTACTAAGTAATACCCCTATTCAAATCAACCAATGAAACATCGTGCATAAATGTGCAATCATAACTGACCACATAATGTATACAAATATTATTATAACTGTGTTTATAACATTAAAAGTTTCCATAACTTATATACAATATTGCATAAGGGACCAATCGGGAAGATGTATATGCCTTGACGTCTATGTTCCTCAATTGCGCATGTCAAATGCCCACGCGCATGTCAAGTAACGCCGTTCTCCATACAATTCAGGTTCGCATGTCTGTGAGGGCACGGACCTCATTAGGGATACTGGACTCAGCGCGTCTAATGCGCATGCTCTATGCCCACACATCCCGATGATTAACCACATAGAAAGATATATTAACCCGTTACCGCCGGAGCCAGTTTTGGCCTCTCTGACAGAGCCCCATTTTTTAAATCTGTCATGTGTTACTTTATGTGAGAATAACTTTTTGACACTTTAACCTATACATGTGATTCAGAGATTGATTTCTCGTGACACATTGTGCTTTAAGATATTAAGAAATTTTGGTCCAAAAAATGCTTGATTATTTGTGAAAAATATCAAAGAATCGTGACAAATTAGAAAAATTTACCAATTTTAAACTTCAAAAATTTCTGCACATAAGACAGATAGTTATTCCACTCAAAATGGTTTATAAATAGCATCTACCATATGTCTGCTGTAGTCTGGCATCATTTTTTTTAAATGCTTTTTTTTTTTTACGTCATTAGGGGGATTAGAAATTTAGTAGTAATTTTCAAATTTTCAACAAAATTTGCAATATACATTTTTTAGGGACCAGTCCAGTTCTAACGTAACTTTGATTGACCTGTATGTTAGATACCCCCATAAATGACCTCATCTAAGAAACTACACCCCTTAAAGTATTAAAAACCCGCATTTAGGAAGTTTATTAACCCATTAGGTGTTTCACAGGAATTAAAGCAAAGTGGAAGTGAAATTTCAAAATTTCACTTTTTTTTTGCAGATTTTCAATTTTTATACATTATTCACAAGAATACGGGAAATGTGATCAGGGATTTGCAACTTATTATTGATTCCCCAGATTCTGCCGTTTTCAGAGATATCCCATATTTGGCCCTAGTGCATTATTTGGCTCAACCACAAGCCCCAGAATAGGTGGAGCACCTACTGGACTCTGGGATCTAATTTTCATTACAATTTTATTTAGGGGCCATTTCAGGTTTGCGGACACCCTAAGGTGCTAAAACTTAATAAACTCCCCTATAAATACCCCATATTGGAAACTACACCCCTTAAGGAATATATCCAGGGTTGTAGTGAGCATATCGACCCCACAGGTGTGTCACAAAATTTTTTAATCTGCAATTTTATCTGAAAATGTTTAATTTTTACAAGGAATCCCGGTAAAAAAATCACCCAAAACCTTGTTACGCAATTTCTTCCAAGTTCAGCAATACCCTACATGTGGGTGTAATCTGCTGTTTGGGCGCATGGCAGGGGGTATAAGGGAGGGAGCGCTATTTGGCTTTTGGAATGCAGATTTTGGTGGGGCCATGTCGCATTTACAAAGCCCCCAAAGTACCAGAACAGGTGAAACCTTCCAGAAGTCGCCCCATTTTGGATTCAGCATGCCTCATAGAACTCATCTAGGGGTGTATTGTACATTTTGGGTGCACAGGTGTTACAAAGTTGTTTTTTTTTTTGCATTGGGCTATGAAAATGAGGGGAAAACGCAATTCCGCCATTGTTTTTTGGGCTTCAATTTTACAGCGTTCGCCGTGCAGTATAAATGACAGGATATCTTTACTATGGGGGTCGGTACAATTGCAATGATATAGATTTTATATAGTTTTTTATGTTTTATTACTTTTACACAATAGAAATAGGTCTATAAAAAATTGCGTTTTTATGTTGTCCTGTTCTGATAGCCATAACGTTTTCAGTTTTCTGTATACGGAGCTGATTATGGGCTTGTTTTTTGTGGGATGAGTTGACGTTTTTATTAGTACCATTATGGGGGGCATATGCCGCTTTGATCACTTTTTATTAAGGTTTTTGTGAGGCATTTTGAACAAAATACAGCATTCCTGGTAGTGTTTTTTTATTTTTATTTTTTAACAGCGGTCACCGTGCAGTATAACTGACATACTAGTATTACTCAGCAGGTCGATATGATTACAGCGATACCCAATTTGTATTTTTTTTATGTTTTACTGCTTTTACACAATAAAAACACTTTTATTCAAAAAGGAAAACACGTTTTTGCATCGCCATAGTCTGAGACCATAACTTTTTTATTTTTCTGTTTATGGACCTGTGTAAGGGCTTGTTTTTTGCGGGAAGAGTTGACGTTTTTATTGGTATCATTTGTGGGGGGACAAGACTTTTTGATCAGTTTTAAATCCGTTTTTTGGAAGGCAGGGTGAAGAAAATACTGCAATCCTAGTGGGGTTTTTTTTATTTTTATTTTTAACAGCGCTCACCGTGCAGTATCTATGCAGTATCCATGTTAGCTTTACTCTCTGGGTCAATACGATTACGTTGATACCCTATTTATATAGTTTTTTTTAATTTTGAAGCACTTTAAAAAAAAAAAGTGTTTTTATTGTGTTAAATAATATTTATGCATCGCTGTCTTCTGAGAGCCATAACTTTTTTATTTTTCCATATACAGAGAAGTGTACAGACTTTTTTTTTTGCGGGATGAACTGAAGTTTTAATTGGTACAACTTTGGCGTTTATATGAGTTTTGATCGCTTTTTATTCCATTTTATGTGCTGCAGGATGTACAAAAATCGCAATTCTGTGACTGTTTTTTGTTTTTGTTTTTTACGGCGTTCACCGTACGGGTTAATTAACATGACAGATTTATAGGGTGGGTCGTTACGCACGTGGCGATACCAAATATGTGCGCTTTATTTATTTTCGATCTTTTAGGGCGATTGCCGTTTATAAAGGGGAAAGGGGCGGTGTACGTGTTTTTTTTATTTTATTTTTTGTGTTTGTGTTTTACTTTTTTTTCACTTTTGACATTTATTTTTACTTTTTTTTCACTTTTTTTTTGCTTTTTCTTCTAACAGCAATCATCAGATTGCTGTTAGAAGGCAGGCTAGCTCACTCCTCCTGCCTGCGGCTTCATTATCGCAGCCATGACAGGCTACAGTAATGAAGCGTTTTTCACCCGCGGCCGGAGCTCACTCTGGCCGAGGGTGATACGGCAAGCGGCCAGCGGCTCGTCCGCAAGCCCGCGCGATCGCCAGGACGTATGCATACGTCCATTTGCAGGAAGTCACTTCCCGCTAGGGCGTATGCATACGTCCTATGTCGGGAAGTGGTTAAATAAAGAAAACCATTAACAAAAATGTCTTATTTTAAGTCTGTTCTTTAAACATAGTGATGCTCAAAATATCCTAGGGCACGGGTGTCAAACTGCGGCCCTCCAGCTGTTGGTAAACTACAACTCCCATCATGCCCACTGTTATAGATTATACAAATGCATGATGGGAGTTGTAGTTTCCCAACAGCTGGAGGGCCGCAATTTGACACCCCTATCCTAGGGTATACTAATGAAAAAATATCGGGCATATAGGATCTTTATGCCAACATATCACACATCGTGCATCAGGGAAAAGGGATGTCATAATATACAACAAACCCCCTTTTTAGCTCCAATGGAACCCTCATCACCTTGCATCTCACGTTTTTTGTGTGTGGGATGATGTGCAAGATATTTTACGGCAAGCTGTCCTTTACCCATGTATCTTAGTTAGAGATGGGCGAATTGATTCTTACGAAGTGGAATTCGTTTAGAATTTCAGAAAAACTTTGATTCTGAATGAAGTCGAAGTATTGGGTGATTCTCGGGAACGAAGTGTGCTTTTGATTGATAAAATGGCTGCGAGTACATGGCGTTACATGGGGCAAAGAAGTCTGGGAGGAAGAAAGGCGTAGCCTACATGACATGTGCAGAGATGAAGCCAATCAGAGACCGGCGGGATTCTGTGACGTCACCGCACTATATAAATCCGGGCGCGACGCAGCTCATACCGCTCTCACTGTACTGTGTAGGGAAGGTGCTGCCGCCGCCGCTGCTGTTATGCTATCTCATACTAAAGAATACACTTTTATACAGCGAATTTTGGAGGGTGTCACAGCTTGTCTCAGAGACTGCTTCTCTTACGTTCTAATTCTGATTTTGTGGGGTATAGGAACTGAAGTCCAGTGTGCATCCAATGCAGCTGCATGTACATTTTAATGCTATCTGCTTAGTTCTTGTGCACATTGAATATCCAAGGGTTATGTAAGCCTGTTCCTGTTGTATACAGTTAAAGAAACAGCGTTTTTACAATCCAAATACCACTTAATTTTTGGTTGCTCAGGTCTTTTGCGCAATTTAGATCCAAGGGTTAATTAAGCGTTGTTCTGCTGTTGTTCCTTTTCACCGCCAAAGAAGAAATTTTGCCTGTAGCATAATTCATATCCGAAGGTTAATTACAAGTTTTTCTGTAGTTGTGTTCCGTAAAATACACGCTACAAAGCTGGTAATTGTTGGCAGCATATTTCTTTTGCGCAATTTACATCCAAGGGCTAACAAAGTATTTTTCTGCAGTTGTATTCATTAAAATGAACGTTCCTTTCCACCGCCAAAGAAGAAATTTTGGCTGTAGCATAATTCATATCCGAAGGTTAATTACGAGTTTTTCTGTTGTTGTGTTCCGTAAAATACATGCCGTTTTAACACGCTACAAAGCTGGTAATTGTTGGCAGCATATTTCTTTTGCGCAATTTACATCCAAGGGTTAACTTAGTATTTTTCTGCAGTTGTACTTAGTAAAAGAAACTTTCTTTTTCACCACCAAAAAATACATTTTGCCTCTAGCATAATTCATAACCGAGGGTTAATTAGAAGTTTTTCTGTTGTGTTCCGTAAAATACACACCGTTTTAACACGCTACAAAGCTGGTAATTGTTGGCAGCATATTTCTTTTGCACAATTTACATCCAAGGGTTAACTAAGTATATTTCTGCAGTTGTACTTAGTAAAAGAAACGTTCCTTTTCACCACCAAAATAGAAATTTTGCCTGTAGCATAATTCATATCCGAAGGTTAATTAAGCCTGTTTGTGCCTTTATATTCAGTAAAATACACAGTGTTTTTAAACGGCACATACAAGTAAATTTTTCCTGGCAATTTTTGGAGCGCAATTTATATCCAAGGGTTACCCAAGCTTGTTAGTGGGTTCATTTGGAGTCAAATACAGGGTGTGTATTTATCATATACAGATATCTTCATCAAACAGTGTCTGTACATTTTAGAACAAACAGTATGTCAGACAGAGAGGTGGCAGGCTCTTCACCTGTGAGTGGCAGTGGCACAAACATTCCTGGAGCAGGCCCAGGTCGCAGCACAGCAAGGGGACATCGCAGCAGGGGTCACTCGGTGAGGCCACAACTGCCGCTGTCATCTAGCGGCCGTGTGCTGACCAGCAACCCAAGGGTTCTTGATTGGTTGACTAGGTCATCCACTTCCTCCCAGATGACATCTGACAACCCCAGCCAAGAGTCGGAGGGAACGTCAAACACAACCCTTAGTTGGCATGACCCGAGAGCAGGTCAGCGGCCTTCACCTGTCCTCAACCCGCCTCTGTCCCATCCGGTTCACTCAGCCAGAGATCTACTATGTGGTCTGGGCTCAGCGCCACTATATAGCGAGGATGACCAGTTTGAGGAGGGCAGTCAGCAGCTACTTGGCAGCGAAGAAATTTGGCTGGTTCTTGCAGTAGGCAGCAAAGTATAGATGTGGAGAGTGGCATGGGAGGTTATGTTGTGAGGGGTTAGCCTCTGCATACCAAGACCGGTGATGAGGACAGCAGTGACGATGAAACACAAACTGATGATGATGTAGCCGGCCGCACTTGGGAGCCGGGTGAAGCAAGGGCATCATCATCATCAGGAAAAGAGGGCGTCAGCTTGCGCGTCAGGCAGCGGCGCAGCCAGCAAGTGGGTTGTGTGGCCGTGAGTCAGCAGGGTAGCAGCAGTGTGAGGTCGGGAGCCAAGCGCCCACAGGGTAGAAAACCCGCTTCGCAGGTCCAAGAAAGTAGCGGCACAGGGGCTCAGCGAGGCAGCGGCGGCAGTACACTAAGTGCGCAGCATTGGTGGTAAAATCAGATACTCGGCGGTGTGGCAGTTCTTTGCTAAGACACCAAAGGAGCCGAATATGGGTATATGTAGAATCTGTGGGCAGAAAGTGAAGTGTGGCCAGGGAGCTAACGTTGGCACCATGGCCCTGCGTCAACACATGCAGCGTCAAAATCCGGTGGGCTGTGAGATACGTGGCTCAGATGTGATGGTCCATCCTGCCGCAGCAGCAGCGCCCAGTGGCACACATGCCATTGCAGCCAGTCAAGGCTCCACCACCTCTGCAGAAGGGAGCTTTTTCTCTTTGCCATCATCTCCCAGTCCAGATGCTCCTGCTCCTCGCTACTCATGGCGCCAGCAGTCGTTCAGCGAGGCGATTTTAAAGAGACAACAGTATGCGTCCAACCATCCTAAGGTGCAGAAGCTCACCGTGCTCCTGTCCAAGTTGTTTGTACTGCAGTCCCTCCCTTTCCAAATGGTGGACTCTGCACTGTTCAGAGAACTAATGGCTTGTGCCGAGCCGAGATGGAGAGCTCCAAGCCGTAATTTATTTTCCAAAAAGGCAGTACCAGCACTTCATAAATATGTAGAACAGAAGGTGGGCCAGTCCAGGTACACGGTGGTGCGGACGTCTGGAGCTGTAACTACGGTCAGGGCCAGTACATGTCCTTTACGGCCCACTGGGTGTATGTGCTACCTGCCCAGGCACACCAACAACTTGGACAGGAGATGTCGCTTTCTCCTCCACATTGTCAAACTGCTGCTCCTGCGCCAATGTCCGACTCCTCCTCCTCCACCACCACCACCATCTTAGCCTCCAAAAGTACTGCTCCATCATACCACATGTGTAGGGCACAGCGGTGTCACGCAGTTCTACACCTGGCTTGCCTCGGCGAACGAAGTCACACCGGTAAGGAACTGCTCCGCGTCATGCAGCAAGAAATCGATGTGTGGCTTTCTCTGCGCCAACTGCAAATCAGAACCATGGTGACGGACAATAGGAGTAACATGGTGTCCGTGCTGCACCGAGGAAGGATGGTCCATGCGCCCTGCATGGCGCATGTGTTCAGTCTGGTTGTGAAAAGGTTCCTGAAGTCTTCCACCGATCTTCAGAAGATTCTGAAAATGGCCAGGAAACTGTGCATGCACTTCATCCATTCCTACAAAGCCAGGAACACCCTCCTCGAGTTGCAGCGGCAGAACGGCCTCCCCCAACTCACTCTGATATGCGATGTTTCCACCCGTTGGAATTCCAGCCTGCACATGTTGGACCGACTGTATGAACAGAGAAAGGCCAATAATGATTTTTTGATGATCCAGGCGGACAGGAGTACTCCCCTGTGTAACTTTGATGTCAGCCAGTGGCAGCTCATGCGTGACACCTGCCGTTTGCTGAGGCCATTCGAGGAGGCAATGTTATTTGTCAGTCGCCAGGACTACGGGATGAATAACATCATTCCACTGCTTCATGTCCTGGAACAGATGCTGATAAATCTGTCTGGGCAGGGGACTGGAGACGTGGCGACTACAAATCTCGCGGCCACATGAGTCCGGTGGGGACTGAACTGGAGAAGAAGGACATTGGAGCACAAGCAGTGTCTGGCGAAATGAGTGGTTTTTCTACCCAGGTGACACGAGGGGAGGAGCAGGAGCAGCCAGAGGAGGTAGATGGAGATGAGGAAGACGAGGCAGATGACCAGCAAGCACCGTGGCAGTATACAGTGGAGATGGAGGCAGGGAGCGCCTCGAAGTCATTTGTGCAGATGGCCCGCAGCATGCTGATTTGCCTGGCTAGTGACAGCCGAATAGTTCCCATCCGGCAGAGGGATGACTTCTGGCTCTCCACCCTATTGGACCCTTGCTACCGGTCCAAAATGGGAGCCTTTTTCCCAGCTGCAGAGAGGGAGAAAATAGTCAAATACTATAGGGAAATCCTCCGTAGTCAGTTGGCCGCTGCCTATGTGCGGCATTGTCCCTCCTCTGACAGGTCTGACCGGGGGGTTCCTCAGCGCTCACATACTACTGCCGCAGCTGCTGGGGGAAGGTGGGGGGGTAGGAGCAGTACCAGCTCCATCAGCAGCAACCTAAGTCTGGAGTAACTGATGAGCAGTTTCCTTCACCCGCCTAGTGAGGAGGGCAGTCGCCAGCAGCAGCAGGACCTGGAGCAGTCCCTGAACCAACAGGTGGTAGCCTACTTGGACAGCACTCTGCCACCCCAGTTAGAAAATCCGCTGGTCTACTGGGCAGCCAAACTGGATGTGTGGCCGCAACTTGCCGAGTTTGCAGTGGAGAAGCTGTTCTGCCCAGCCAGTAGTGTGGCTTCAGAGCGGGTGTTCAGTGCGGCGGGGGCCATCGTTACCCCAAGCAGAACCCGCTTGTCCATGGGAAATGTGGAACGACTGACCTTTGTCAAGATGAATCAAGCGTGGATTGGCCAGGATTTCCACACACCAATGCCTTAGGCGTCAGACTACATCAGCCATGACGCCTCACCCAAACTGTGAGAAATGAGTCTGGGTTCAAACTACCTGCCTCAGCCACTATTCTGATGCCGCCACCCGCCTGATGCCACAAAACTGCTGCCAGTTTCTCCATCTGCCTACCACCATCTTTACCAGGGACTGGTATTGCCACCCACCTCCCTACTCTGTCATTGTGCCACTCTATGACCTCATGCTGCTGCTGCTGCTGTTGCTGGTCCTGTGATATCCACACTGTGCCATTGTGCCACTCTCTGACCTCATGCTGTTGCTCCTGCCGCCGTTACCTCCACACTCTGTCATTGTGCCACTCTGTGGCCTATTCCTGTTTTTGCCACCTCCAGAATGTCATTGTGCCACTGCCTGACTTCATGCTGCTGCTGTGGCTGCTGCCGTGCCCTCCACACTGTCATTGTGCCACGCTGTGGCCTACTCCTGTTTTTGCCACCTCCAGAATGTGATTGTGCCACTCTCTCACCTCATGCTGCTGCCGCCGTCACGTCCACTCTCTGTTATTGTACCACTCTGTGGTCTCCTACTGTTTCGTCACCTCCAGAATGTTATTGTGCCACTGCCTGACCTCATGCTGCTGCTGTGGCTGCTTCTGTGACCTCCACACTCTGTCATTGTGCCCCTGTCTGACCACATGCTGCTGCTGTGGCTGCTGCCATGACCTCCACACTGTGTTACTGTGCCACTCTGTGGCCTACTCCTGTTTTTGCCACCTCCAGAATGTCATTGTACCACTGTCTGACCTCATGCTGCTGCCGCCATCACCTCCACACTCGGTAATTGTGCCACTGTCTGACCTCATGCTGCTGCTGTGGCTGCTGCCGTGACCTCCACTCTGTGTCATTGTGCCACTCTGTGGCCTACTCCTGTTTTTGCCACCTCCAGAATGTCATTGTGCCACTGTCTGACCTCATGCTGCTGCTGTGGCTGCTGCCGTGCCCTCCACTCTGTGTCACTGTGCCACTCTGTGGCCTACTCCTGTTTTTGCCACCTCCAGAATGTCATTGTGCCACTGTCTGACCTCATGCTGCTGCTGTGGCTGCTGCCGTGACCTACACACTGTGTCATTGTGTCACTCTGTGGCCTACTCTTGTTTTTGCCACCTCCAGAATGTCATTGTGCCCCTTTCTGACCTCATTCTGCTGTGGCTGCTGTCGTCACCTCCACACTCTGTCACTGATGTTGCCAACTGAGCTCTCAGCTTGTTTTTTTCCAGCTTTCGCTGCCATGACTTTATCAGGCTACATTCCCGCTTCAGTTTTTTGGTCAGTTTTGCCTTCTTAAGTGCCCAGAGAATTTTATAGTGAAGCGATTCTAAGAGCGACCGCAGTCATCTGCGTGTCATACTAAAACACAAAATTTTATGAAGACCAAACCAAGCTCCCTCTGAATATTTAAGCATGGCAAAACGTTCTACAGCACCCTGCAGGCTCTGTGCAGCCTGGAAATAGTTGTTTTTTAACGCGATTCGTCCTGAAGCAATTCGGACCGAAACAAATTTTGACGGAAAATTCGGCGAAGTCACCGAATCGAATTTTTGAGAAATTCGCCCATCTCTAATCATAGTATCCCAAATATGGCCCAACATAATGAGCACATATCACCAATGTTCTATAGATAGATATACACTTTTCTATTCTTATAGCGGTATCAAAAGGGGACTATAGAGGAAACATAGAAAGCCATCTCGTTAGGTCCCATTTATCCATTTTTCTTCTATGGAAACAGAAAAAATATATGAATAAAAAAATGAGGTGTAAAGAAGAAGTGCATTAAAACCATAATTAAAAACAATTCAAGCACAATATATATCAATGCACAGGGAACACTAGATCTTATTTGTGTTAAATTCAATATTAAGTCCAATCGGAATCGCAAAGAATTCAATTCAAATATCCACTTAAGTTCCTTCTTTAACAGTAATTTCTCTCGGTCACCACCTCGTCTCATCATTGGAACATGATCAATCACCCTAAATATTAGTTGTGAAATAGAGTGATTACACTCAATGAAATGTCATGCTACAGGTAAGTCCATCATTCTCCTGCATATAGTACTTTTGTGTTTATTAATGCGCTCTCTAACCTCCATTGTGGTCTCTCCTATATAGATTTTGCTACATAGGCAAACAATCATATAAATGGCATAGGAAGTCCGACATGTAAATCTCCATCTGATTTTAATACGGTTTACCAGACATAGGAGGATGAAACATATCTCCCTTAATCATATTAATGCAATTACTGCAATTTAGACATGGAAAATTGCCCATCTTAGGGGGCACCAAAAAAGATTGTCTCAACCCTATAGGGGACGTAAGATCAGACTTAACTAGTTTGTCACATACATTTTTACTCCTCCTATAGGCCATCATCGGGACTTCAGAGAATTCCACAATATCTGGAAAACCCTTTTGCAAAATATGCCATTCCTTCCTCAATGTCTCAGATATCTTAGGGCCAATTTTACCATATGTGGAAACAAAAGGGATTCTTTGATTAGTTTTCTTTACCTGGCGATGCAAGATATCCAATCTATTAACTTTTTTAACCCATTCTTTAAATCTATTAATTAATGGTTTAGGATAACCCCTCCGGATGAATTTATCACACATCTCCTCAATTTTATCGTCTACCTTCGTGTCTTCTGAAACTATTCTCTTCACTATCAATAGCTGACTCCAAGGTAATGAATCTACCATATGTCTAGGGTGATAACTGTCATATTTCAAAAGATTGTTTCTGTCCATCTCTTTCACATACCAATCATTTTCTAACTTGTTTCCTTTGATATAAACTCTTGTATCCAGAAATTCAATAGAAGTGCTCGAAAAAACTTTGGTAAATTTCAAACCTGTTCTGCAAATATTCAAAAAAAACATGGAAAAGCTCCAGTTCATCCAATGAACCAGTCCAAATAAAAAAAATGTCATCAATATATCGCCACCAACGCAGGATGTGCTCCGAGAACCCAGAATGATATATACATTCCTCCTCAACAGCTGCCATAAAGATGTTTGCATATGTGGGGGCCACATTAGACCCCATGGCAGTGCCCATCTTCTGGAGATAAAATTTGTCCCCAAAGAGAAAATAATTCCTCCTGAGGAAAATCTCCAAGAGTGTAAGGAAGAAATTGGAGTAACTCGGAGCACAACCTGCGTCAGTCAGCGAACCAGACACCGCGGACAAGACAGCCACATGTTCAATAGAGGTGTATAGTGAGACCACGTCAAATGAAACTAACATAGAACCTTCTGGTAGGACAACATTCTGTAATTTACCCAAGAAATCTGATGTATCTCTAATATATGAGGGTGCGGCCGTGGCAAAGGATCTAAGTACCTTATCTAGACAGAGAGCTATATTACTAAATATCGAACCTCGGCCAGATACTATCGGTCTACCTGGTGGATCTACCAAACTTTGTTTTTGTATGTATTTTGGGAAGAATGTATAGTACCTGAGTAACAGGAGATGTAATTTCAAGGAAATTCCCTAATTTGTCATCAATGATCTTCTCACATATAGCCCTATCAACAACATCATTAATTTCCTTCATGATTTTAAATTTTGGATCACCATTCAATTGGATATAGACTTCCTCATCTTTTAACTGCCGAAAATCTCAAGGTCATATTTCACTCTGTCCATAACCACGACTTCCCCCTTTGTCAGCTGGCTACACAACAATCAAAGGATTATCCATTAGTTCTTTCCAACCTTTCCTTTCACCTGCAGACAAATTAGGTCGACTTGAACCATGCTGTTCTTTAAGCTTACTCATTCTATCCGATGTTAACTTGATGTATGTCTCCACTATATGATTAGATTGTGGAGGAAGAAAATTACTTTTAGATCTCAAACCTAATTCCTTTAAGCTAACCATACTACCTACCACCTGTGGATTTGGCATGCTAGCTCCCTCATCATTATTTTTACCATGAAAAAAAACTTTTAAACGTAACCGTCTAATTGTTTATTTCTGGGGATGTCCCCTGGTAATCTGTCTTACTAAATCCTCCCTCTGTTTGTTCAATCTGCCTTTCTGATTCCTTTTTTTGTGCTCTGTGATGTTTCTGGCCGCCCCTCCTAAGGCTTCTCCTCTTTCTCGGCCCCACATTTCTAAAAAATCAGATCTAACTGATTCGTCCGTTGAATCAGAATCCATAGTAGTATAGCCAAATTTTGGATCTTTGATGGTGAATATTGGGCTATTTCACTAAAGGACGATCTATGGAATCTCTGCTTTTTGGAGTTTTGTATTTGGGGGACTTCAGTGCTGACCCACCTGCAATTTTTTGGACTGAGATATGGAGCCCGGGGATCGTGCATGAGTGGTTAATCTGGTATTGGAGAATTTGCAGAATCCCTGTCCTATTGCTGTATCCACAAGTGAATCATATGTGAGTACTTATTTTTACACAGAGGAAGATGTCCAGAGGCTGTTGAATAGTGCAAGATGTGATGTCTCCTTCTTAAGTTTGCCTTCTATTGATATACTCAAAAGGAAATATGAACAGGATAATAAGAGGCTGATCATGGTAGAACTTCATTTGAACACCTTAATGGAATATTATCGTGTTAAACGTATACCTAGAGAACTACGTTCTAATCTACGGCCAACATTTTTTCTGCAGAATGAGGAATTTTGTAAAAAATTTGAGAGCATTAATAATAAGTATGCATTTGAGGTCATCTTGCTGAATACTGAATATCTTCAAAAAGAACTATCTCTATTGAAAAGTAGTCTATTGGACTGTGAGATACAAATTAAAACATTGTTGACTACTAATGATTGTGATAATTTTAAAGAAAGATCAAATCAAAGATTGGCTAGAGATAGGGTTGAAATTGAAAGACTTAAGAGAGATAAGTGGCATAGGTTTCTTGAGGATTATGAGAATGGAAAGGTTTACAGGTGGCAAGGTCAAGAGAGTCAACATGCACCATCTAAGAAGAAGTTTCAGAGATTTAATCATCCAAAATTTGTCTATACTACTATGGATTCTGATTCAATGGACGAATAAGTAAGACTTAATTTTTTAGAAATGTGGGGCCGAGAAAGAGGAGAAGCCTCAGGAGGGGTGGCAGGAAACATCATAGAGCACAAAAAAAGGAATCAGAAAGGCAGATTGAACAAACAGAGGGAGGATTTAGTAAGACAGATTACCAGGGGACATCCCTAGAAATAAACAACGAGGTGAATCTTGTTGTCAATATTTCCTCTATCACTTTATCAGATCTGCAGACTCGGGTGTTGAATAAAGGACTGTCATTTAGTCCGTCAGCTTCATTTGATTGGTTTCAGTTTGAACTTGATCTTCAAAACTTTTTTAGACGGTTACGTTTAAAAGTTTTTTTTATGGTAAAAATAATGATAAGGGAGCTAGCATGCCAAATCCACAGGTGGTAGGTAGTATGGTTAGCTTAAAGGAGTTAGGTTTGCGATCTAAAAATAATTTTCTTCCTCCACAATCTAATCATACAGAGGAGACGTACATCAAGTTAACATCGGATAGAATGAATAAGCTTAAAGAACAGCATGGTTCAAGTCGACCTAATTTGTCTGCAGGTGAAAGGAAAGGTTTGAAAGGACTAATGGATAATCCTTTGATTGTCGTGAAGCCAGCAGACAAAGGGGGAGCAGTCATGGTTATGGACAGAGTGAAATATGACCTTGAGATTTGTCGGAAATTAAAAGATGAGGAAGTCTATACCCAATTGAATGGTGATCCAAAATTTAAAATCATGAAGGAAATTAATGATAGGGCTATATGTGAGAAGATCATTGATGACAAATTAGGGAATTTCCTTAAAATGACATCTCCTGTTACTGCAGTACTATACATTCTCCCCAAAATACATAAAAGCTTGGTAGATCCACCAGGTAGACCGATAGTATCTGGCCGAGGTTCGATATTTAGTAATATAGCTCTCTTTCTAGATAAGGTACTTAGATCCTTTGCCACGGCTGCTCCCTCATATATTAGGGATACATCAGATTTCTTGGGTAAATTACAGAATTTTGTCCTACCAGAAGGTTCTATGTTGATTTCATTTGACGTGGTCTCACTATACAACTCTATTAAACATGTGGCTGATTTGTCCGTGGTGTCTGGTTCACTGACTGACGCAGGTTGTGCTCCGAGTTACTCCAATTTCTTCCTTACACTCTTGGAGATTTTCCTCAGGAGGAATTATTTTCTCTTTGGGGACAAATTTTATCTCCAGAAGATGGGCACTGCCATGGGGTCTAATGTGGCCCCCACATATGCAAACATCTTTATGGCAGCTGTTGAGGAGTAATGTATATATCATTTTGGGTTCTCGGAGCACATGCGGCATTGCTGGCGATATATTGATGACATTTCTTTGATTTGGACTGGTTCATTGGGTGAACTGGAGCTTTTCCATGTTTTTTGAATAGTTGCAGAACAGGTTTGAAATTTACCAAAGTTTTTTCGAGCACTTCTATTGAATTTCTGGATACAAGAGTTTATATCAAAGGAAAAAATGTTAAGAAATTAATTTGTATGTGAAAGAAGATGACAGAAACAATTTTGAAATATGACAGTTATCACCCTAGACATATGGTAAAATTCATTACCTTGGAGTCCAGCAAATTGATAGTGAAAGAATAGTTCAGAGGAAATTAAGGTGGATGGTAAAGTTGAGGAGATTTTGATAAATTCATCCGGAGGGGTTATCCTAAACCATTAATTAATAGATTTAAAGAATGTGTTAAAAAGGTCAATAGATTGGATATCTTTCAAACGCCAGGTAAAAAAAACTAATCAAAAAATTTCCCCTTTTTTTTCCACATATGGTAAAATTGGCCCTAAGAAAATCTGAGACATTGAGGAAGGAATGGCATTTTGCAAAAGGGTTTTCCAGATATTGTGGAATTCTCGAAGTCCCGATGATGGCCTATAGGAGGATAAAAAAAGTATGATGACAAACTAGTTAAGTCTGATCTTACGTCCCCTATAGGGGTTGAGACCCAAACTTTTTTGGTGCCCCCTAAGATGGCAATTTTCCATTTTAAATTGCAGTAATTGCAATAATATATTAAGGGAGATATGTTTCATCCTCCTAGCTGGTAAACCGTATTAAAATCAGATGGAGATTTTCTGTCGGACTTCCTATGCCATTTATATGAATTTTTTTGCCTAATGTAGCAAAATCTAATAGGAGAACCACAAATGGAGGGTTAGAGAGCGCATTAATAAACACAAAAGTACTATATGCAGGAGAATTATGGACTTACCTGTAGCACGACATTTCATTGAGTGTAATCACTATTTCACAACTAAATTGTTCATTACAAAAACAGGGAAACACCTGGCTAGATCCGGTAGGGAGTTTTGGATGTGGTCACAATATATGCAAGGTGTGCACATATATGAAAAAAATTCCTTGTTTCTCTTATAACTTTAGGAAAACTTTTAAAATCAAAAGTTTTATCAACTGCAATACCCCATATGTGGTATACCTTATTAATTGTGAAACCTGTAGACTACAATATGTAGGATGCACAACGGGGCCCTTGAAGATACGCATCTGTCGTCATCTTTCAGATGCAGATAAAATGAACAGTCAAGACATCAGCAGTTTCTAGGCACATTGCACAAGTGCATGATGGCAGTTGTAGTTCCATCACTGTGACAGGTATAGAAAAAGTCAAGCGCTCTGTACGTGGAGGTGATCTACATAGAAAATTGCTGGTGAGGGAAGCCTGGTGGATCTACCATCTTGGGACATGGATCCCAGATGGTTTGAACACCAGGCAAGATATACAATATAATTATTAATATAGTAGGTGTTACTATGTTTTATTTTGTGTTATCTCATGTATTTTGAGGTTTTTAGACATGTGCATAGGTAAAGTGGGCTACGCCCACTCTTAGAGTATTTAAACCACATGATGAGATTGTGACTTAGCCATGAGTAAGGGTCATGTGACCCAAAACGCATCGTCTGTCTGATCACTCTAGCCCTTTAACTGTGTGTTTTTCATGTCTGTTGCTGCATGATTTTTTAAACGGATGGAATAAAGATTAGCAAAAATTGCTTTTTAAACTAGCCCGGACTGCCTCTACATCAAATTCGTCTGTTTTCCGTGCATTGGAGCTGGTCTACAGGACTTGTGTTTACATTTTTGTTAATGGTTTTCTTTATTTAATATATCTTTCTATGCGGTTAATCATCGGGATGTGTGGGCATAGAGCATGCGCGTTAGACGCGCTGAGTCCGGTATTCCTATTGAGGTGCGTGCCCTCACAGACATGCGCACCTCAATTGTATGGAGACCGGCATTACTTGACATGCGCATGGGCATTTCACATGCACAATTGAGGAACATAGACGTCGAGGCATATACATCTTCCTGATTGGTCCCTTATGCAATATTGTATGTAAGTTATGGAAACTTTTAATGTTATAAACACAGTTATAATAATATTTGTATACATTATGTGGTCACTTATGATTTCACATTTATGCACAATGTTTCATTGGTTGATTTGAATAGGGGTGTTACTTAGTAAGCATATATATTGTGACAATTGAAGCTAGATGGTTATGCTTGAAAAAGGCTCTGCTGTGTCTGTTTTTTGAGCCGAAACGTTGCACCATTTTGTACTCTTGATTCTACATTAAAAGAAGCGATTTGATGCTGACGTCCGATGGAATTTTTTTGTCTGGATCTTTGATGGTGAATATTGGGCTATTTCACTAAAGGACGATCTGTTGCATCTCTGCTTTTTGTATTTTTGTATTTGGGGGACTTCAGTGCTGACCCACCTGTGATTTTTTGGACTATCCTAAAAATCTGTCATGTTTCTTTACCTGTATGGCAAACACCGTAAAAAAATTATAAAAAAACAATGGCAGAATTGCAATTTTTGATTATCCCGCTCCACATAAAATGGAATAACGAGAGATCAAAAAGTCATATAATTTCCCAAGTGGTAGAAATGAAAACATCAGTTTGTCCTGCAAATAAAAAGACCTTACACGGGGGGGCGTGGTTTGGCATGCCAGAGAGCAGCAGCACGGAGTAGGAGCTCCGCTGGGACCACCGGACTTGAGCCACCACCAAGGCACTATGAGCCCCAAAAAGGCCAAGAAACCCCCAAGGCTTTCAGGAACCTTCCCGGCGTCGGATGCCCGCATTTCAAATTATTTTGCTCCGCGGCGGGCTTGCAATCCCCCAAGCGAGTCTGCCCCCTCATCCCGGAGCGGGCGCCATTTTTTGCCGGCGCACACGGCAGCGCTGGACTTACCCGGGCTTCTCTGAGAGGGGCAGCAGCGCCAAGACCACGGGAGGAGCCGAGAGAACATGGCGCACCGAGGCGGCAGGAGGACTGTCGGCTGCTGCTGCCGGAGCTGGAGAGTGCCAAGACCGCAGCGGCTCGGAGGAGGAGCACGCGAGATGTGCTCAACTGAGAGTCGGCCCCGGAGTTCCGGTGACGCAGGGGGACCCGAGCTACTCACTCAGATCAGAGAGCGCGTTCTCACGGCGAATGGATGGCCACACCCCCGGCAGGAGGGGTAAGGAGCGACAGGGAGCCGACTATGATTTTTGGGAGCATGCCCAGAAAAGAAGGGGGGGAAGAGGGGCTCAGCTGGAAAAGGGGAAGGAGGCTCATCACAAAGCGCCATATTCCCTCCCCCCAGAGCGGGACTGCATCGCCGCACCAACCAGCCCAGGATGAAAAGGGTGCATAGTAAATCCCCCCTGAAGGCAGCCATGTCGGGGCATTCAATAAGCGATGGGGGATCCCCCTTAACTGCTACAGCCCAGGGTCAAAGTTGTCTCTGCTGCAGAAGGCACGCTCCGCTTACAGAGGAACTGCCATTGCTGGGACTAACACCTCCTCCCCCCTGTTGGAGGAAATGGGGCATGGGGCTCCCCTCCCTGCTGCTGGTGCCCCAGGGACAGGGGTGCTGCTGCATGTTCTAGTGCCACGGATCAAGCCATGCTAGTTCTGCAGGACACCCGGAGCTGCAGGCACTATTAACGCTCATACCAACTAAAGCAGACCTGGTCGCGCTGTCACAGGACTCGGGAGCCCCTGGCAGCGTGACCTGCATGTTGTACAGGAAAGGACATTTCAGCATACAAAATAGGGTGCAGAGTCTGAAAAATTTCAAGCTACAGTCCAGGCCACAGTGGCGGACTGCAGACCTCTGTTAAAAAGCAACAATGCGAGCCTCTGTTCTGATAGAGAAACCAAAGATAAACTTGGAGAACATGAATAGAAGGAACAATGTTAGGGTGCGAGGCCCGGGCCAGAATCTGTCACAACACAGGGTCTGGCTCAGTCCCTTACTAAGATCTTCAATTCTATTTTGGGGCAGGGGAGAACGAGCACATTGAGTTGGATCATGCCCACAGAGCGTTGCGTCCACCGAGCCAGGATGATACCAAGCCTAGGGACGTAATATGCAGAATACACTATTACGCCATAAAGGAAGAGCTAATGAGAAAAGCACGAAATGCACCGAACATCATGTTTGAGGGCTCCAAACTTGCTCTCTTCCCGGATCTTTCCCGCCGCACTCTGCGTCTTCGGGCTGCAACTAGGCCCTTGCTAGCGGCCCTGCAGGAGAGACAGATACCCTATCGCTGGGGTTACCCTTTTTCTTTACAGGTGAGAACAGGAGAGGGGACTGTCATCTTCCGCTCGCCGGCGGATCTGCCAAGCTTCACCATGGCACTGAAATTGCCACTAGTGTCTCTTCCTGATTGGGACATGCTAGCCTCCGTGACCTCGAGTAGCCAGTTGGGCATTGGCCCAAGTAGAGAGAGGCCGCCTCAGGTCTTTGAATCAACCAGGAACTTCCGCCCTCAGAAGAATCAGAAGATAGTGTCGATGGTGGAGAGGGTGGACTCCGTCGTTAAAAGGCGACTGGCTTATGCTACACACTGATCTCCCGCTGGTGAAGTATATGCCTAGAAATGTGGGACTGTTTTTCTCTTCTTTTTTTTCCTATCCTGCTAAAGTATTTGCTTGCTATTCCATCAGGTTCTTATATCATGAGAGTTTCTGTCCTAATAACGGGGCTCATGTTTTGCTAGATGCTCCGCTAGGGTTACTCTTATTGAACGTATGACAAAACTATGTCTTAGAAATCTATAATGTGCCTCTTTAGATGTAATAACGGTTTTTAGTTGCGCACTGGCTCTGTTCAGTAATTGGTTCGTGCCATATAGATATAACCTTAAGTCCGGGAACTGGTCCTGACGCTGTCTCTGTGCCTATGCCGCAAGGCCATTTCAGAAACCTTCCTAGTTGTGCTAGGTGGTTCTGATCTACCCCAATAGTTGGAGACAGTGAGCACCATGTGCCCGCTTAATGCAGCAACGGGTGCTGCGATTTCTAGATTGCTTTGCCTACCTATAGTTCCAGATATGGGTGGGTTTTTGTTGTATTTTGTTAAGATATGGTGTTGTTTGAGCCTTGATGGCTTACTTGGACTCGCCCTGATGTGGGGCCCTTCCTCTGTCCCCGGGAGACAAAGTGACTGTAGGCCCACACAATGGTGACGATTACAATATCCTCCCTTAATGTTAAGGGGTTCAATATCCTGGAAAAGCGATCCCAGGTTCTCTACTCTATGCATGAAGAGAAAAGTTTGTTTGCCAGCTCACCATACCATGTAGAGGGCCCGTGCGTGCACGTAAAACGTCCAAGGTAAACGGGAAACACAGGAGTACAGAAGGTGGATACAGCACTTGCAACGGGACGTCTGACGTAAATAAAAGCTTCTTTATTGGAAACCCATTAAAATCGATAACATCCAAACATGTGATGTAGAATCTGACGCGTTTCGGGACACTGCGGTCCCTTACTCATAGACCATTAAACAACACAATGTATCTACTTATATACACATAGTAATTCTAAAAACATCCAACACACCTGGTATCCGCGGTGCTCATCGGCAACGTAACTTCCAGTGGGTCTCCTGTGAGCTGCTAGGCCGGAAATGACAACCGGACCTGCGCAGATCTACCTGCTGAAGCCAAAACTGGCAAAAAGTCGCGCATGCGCATTAGCTTAGCCAGCGGCGTCCGGAACTGTCAAAAATAGCAACCTATCATACGCGAATCGCTTGTCAGAAAACCGTACCCATTACAGGTATACCATAAAACAAATTGACACAAAGCACGGTGCACTAATAGAGCAACGCAGACCCAGGTGGTTCAGGATAGAGTGAATACACACAAACTAAACACATGAGAAACAAAAAATCCTACATAGCAATACATATTATTATTGCACATATTTTAATTTTTACCAATTAGTTTCAAATATTGATCCTATTGTCAATCATTGAAATAAATATATGTGCTCTATAGAATGATTAGTCTGATAGATTTTACCATAAAGAGTCAGACAAGCTGGTATATTATCCAAGATGCAAACCTGTTCTTTCCTTGAATTGAGGCCTCTAGGTTGGGATGTATGGAGCATAAGTATCCAATAGGCCTCACGATCATGAAGAAGATGTTTTAAATCCCCTCCCCTGGCAGGTTTTAAGATCCGATCTATACCTATAACCCGCAGGCTTCCACAATCATTTCCATGGAACTCCCTAAAATGCATAGATAAATTTGATCGATTACGTGGGGAGTTGGTGGTTGTATCATTAAGGTGCTCCAAAATGCGTATTTTTTAATTTTCGCGACATATTACCTACATATTGCACATTGCATATTGTGCAAGTGGCTAGATAGACCACATGACATGAGTTGCAATTGATATATTGCCTTATTGGGAATGTTTTGTTACCCTCTGAATTTGAGACGGATCTTGTGGGATATACATATTGCAAGTACGGCAAGGATTTCCCCGCATTTATAGAAACCGCTAAATTTTAGCCAAGTAGGTGTCTTATCACTTGATTTAATTAGGTTAGGGGATAATAATGTCCCTAGGGTCTTGGGCTTTTTTGGTACAATCCTATACCCATGAGCAAGAATGGATTCCAAGGTAGGATCTTCTTCCAAGATTGGAAGGTATTTAAAAATTATTTTTTGATATGATGAAATTGATGACTATAAACCCCAAACTTAGAACCAAATGTTTGCTCCCCTCCTTTTGAATGGTATTTTTTGTGGACAACATTCCTCTCGAGATCTTTTCTCTACAATGGAATTAGCTCTTTTTAACATCCAATCTGGGTACCCCTGGTTTTAAAATCTACAGTATATTTGTTTGGATTCTTTCCTGAAATCCTGAACAGAGGAGCAATTGCGTTTTGCCCTGATTGTCCCCCTATCGGAATTGGATTAAGGGGTATTCCGGGAAAGTGAAAGCTGCGATGATGGAGTACAGTGTTACCAGATGTGGGCTTGCGATATGTTCTGGTATGCACAAACTCCCCCTCCCTGCCAACCAAAGTCAGGTCCAAAAAATGTATGGAGGTTGGATTAGTACAAAAGGTGAAGGAAAAATTGAACGGATTATTGTTCAGATACTCCATGAAGTCTGGTATGGCAGATACATCGGCGCCCCAAACCAAAAGGAGATCGCGATGTATCTGCCATACCAGACAAGACAACCATAAAAAGGATTGTCCAGTGTGTAAATATACACCGCCTCCCACCATGCCATGACCAGGTTGGCCAGAGAGGGGGAAAATTTGGCCCCCATTGAAACACCCCTGAGTTGTAAAAAATATGTACCATCAAATTTGAAAAAATTGTGTGTCATCAGAAATGTGGTAACATCCAAAACAAAAGAAACAAACTCATCCGAAGAATCACTGAAATTCTTTAGATGAAATTGCAACCCCAAAATCGCAACATGATGTGGGATGGAGGTGTATAGAGCCTCTACATCACAGGCCATCCAACACATATTGGACCTCCATGTAAGATTTGATAGACTATTGAGGACCTCTTTAGTGTCCTTTAGATGACCAGGTGTACGTAGAACTAACGGCTGTAATACCGTATCTAACCTCTGGCATAACCTCTCAAGTAATGATCCGATACCCGATACAATCGGTCGCATTGGTGGGGAACTTAAAATCTTATGTATTTTTGGGAGCCCATACATAATAGGCGTAATGGGACAATCTAAGATAAGATAGTCTAGGTCCCTTTGACTCAAAATCCCCAAGGAGAACCCCTCCATGAGAATACCAGATAATTCCTCCCTAAACTTGATAGTAGGGTCCCCAGACAATTTCAGATAAACCTAGTCATCAGATAGGAGCTTTTGCATTGCTGCAATATATTCCCTTCTTTTCATAAATCACAACTGTGCCGCCCTGGTCTGCCATCTTAATGATTATATTTTTGTTTTTAATTAGATGCTCTACTGCATTACGTTGTTTGTTTGATAAATTTGCAAATTTTCGGCAGGGCGGGACAGTGTGATCTAATGAACGTAAGTCCTTCTCTACCAGGTATTGGAAACGGTCCATTGCTATTGTACGGGAGTTGACAGGATAGAAATCTGGGTTACTTGTTCTGAAATGTGAAACTTTATTACTTAGTTCAGAATGAATAGTACCCGAGTCCGATAATGATTCAAGAGATAACACCGACATCTGTTCCTGAAATAGGAGATTCTTATATTCATTCTGGACTGGCTCTGTAGTAGTATATACTTTTCCTTCTTCATCTGGACTGGTTTCATTGTCTGTCCAGAAATGCCGCTTGACTGTGAGGAGACGGATAAATTTGTTGATATCTTTCAACGTTGAGAATAAATCAAAATTTTGCTTGACTCCGAAATTTAGACCCAAGCTAAGAACTTGTTCTTGTAAAAGGGGTCAGTTCAAAATGATGATAAAAATTTAGGACATCTACTTTTTTTCTTCATCTGATCCAGCATTATCTGACAGTCTGCATCCTTCTGTCTACCTTTGCTTCCTACCTCCCCTTCTCTGTCGTTTTTTGACGTCCTCTGTTTTTTAGGGGTTTTATAATATGAGGGGGCTGCATCATTGGTACTTATAGACCCATTTCCTCCATCCGAAGATTCCGCTGGACTATCGACTGAGTCAGAATCAATTGATCCAAAACTGACCCTTCGTCTGTTATTATATGGAGTCCACCTTCTGGTTCTATTCTTCAGTATTGATTTAGGCGTACCAGGATCCGATCTTCTACGGCCCCACTCATATACCTGGTCCTGCTGGTAATCATGGAGATCCCGTTGATATTTGTTCCGTTTTGACTCCATAATGGATTCTTCCAATGTGGCGATCTTCTCTTTCAACGCCTGTAAAGAATCTTCAAACCCTTGTAAATTGTTAAATGCCTGCAGATCCACCTCTATGACCTAGATATCCACAGTGATTTGTGTCAATTTCGCCTCTTCAAATTTGATTATTAATGACATCAGGTTGATTGAACAGGTGGACAATATCCGATTCCATTGAACTACGAAATCTTGTGAAAATATAGTGGTCGGAATCTTCTTAATGCGGAGACCACGTGGAATCATGTTCTGTTCGACATAATTCTGCAGGGTCATGGAGTCCCACCAAATCTTCAGTTCCTGCATTTGTAGTTTCTCCAGATCTTTTAACTTGCAAGAGAAGTCTGGGGGTTTTGGAACAGATTCATGGGATTTCTGAAACACCTTGGCCACCTTTTCAAGCCTGCTGGTGAGCTCAGACATAATTCTTCTATATTGGATTTGAATAATTCCACGCAGAATAAATATATGGATTTTATCTATGCAATTCGATGTATCAATTTATAGAAATGGCAGAGCATGGCACATACCTTGAGGTAACAATATGCACGAAGAAAAAAGTTTGTTTGCCAGCTCACCATGCCATATGGAAGGTCCCGTGCGTGCACGTAAAGCGTCCAAGGTAGACGGGAAACACAGGAGTACAGAAGGTGGAATAAGCACTTGCAACGGGACGTCTGACGTGAATAAAAGCTTCTTTATTGGAAACCCATTAAAATCGATAACATCCCCAAAAATGTGATGTAAATCTGAAAGCGTTTCGGGACACATGCGGTCCCTTACTCATAGACCATTAAACAACACAATGTAATCTACTTATAAAACACATAGTAATTCTAAAAACATCCAACACACCTGGTATCCGCGGTGCTCATCGGCAACGTAACTTCCAGTGGGTCTCCTGTGAGCTGCTAGGCCGGAAATGACAACCGGACCTGCGCAGATCTACCTGCTGAAGCCAAAACTGGCAAAAAGACGCGCATGCGCATTAGCTTAGCCAGTGGCATCCGGAACTGTCCAAAATACAACCTATCATACGGAAATCGCTTGTCAGAAAACCGTACCCAAATTTCAGGTATACCATAAAACAAATTGACACAAAGCACGTGCACTAATAGAGCAACGCAGAACCCCGGTGGTTCAGGATAGAGGGGAAATACACACAAACTAAACCACATGAGAAAACAAAAAAAACCTACATAGCAATACATATTATTATTCACAATATTTTAAAATTTTTACCAATTAAATTCAAATATTGATCCTATTGTCAATCTATTGAAATAAAAATATGTGCTCTATAGAATGATTGTCTGAATAGATTTTACCATAAAGATTTAGAACAACTGGTATATTATCCAAGATTCAAACCTGTTTTTTTCCTTGAATTGAGGCCTCTAGGTTGGGAGTATGGAGCATAAGTAAACCAAAAGGCTCAGATCAGAAGAAGATGTTTTAAATCCCCCCCCCTGGGGGTTTAAGACCGTTATCCCTAAACCCGCGGTTTCCCACAATCATTTCAGGAACCCCTAAAATGCATAGTAAATTTGTCGTTTTACGTGGGGATTTTGGGGGTTTGTATCATTAAGGTGCTCCAAAATGCGTTTTTAAATTTTCGCAAATCTACCTACATATTTCACATTGCAATTGTGCAATGGGAGATAGCCACATGACATGAGTTGCAATTGTTTTATTTTCCTTTTGGGAATGTTTTGTACCCCTGAAAATTTAGAAGGATTTGTGGGTAAACATATTGGCAAGTACGGCAAGGATTTCCCCCGCATTTATAAGTTTAGGGTTTATCATTTATTTAATTAGGTTTGGGATAATAAAGTCCCCAGGGTCTTGGGCTTTTTTGGTACAATCCCTTTCCATGAGCAAGGAAAGGATTCCAAGGGGAGGTCTTTTCAAATTGGAAGGATTTAAAAATTATTTTTTTTATTGATGAAATTGTGACTATGTCCAAACTTAGAAAAAAATTTTGTCCCCTTTTAAAAGGCTATGAGTAAGGGGGACCGGGGGTGTCCCCAACGCGTAGATTCTACATCAATGTTTGGGATGTTACGATTTTTTAAAGGGCTTCCCAAAAAAGAAGCTTTTTTCATGTCGACGTCCTTGCAAGTGCTGTATCCACCTTCTGTACTTCTTTCTCTAGGGCCCGGGAAAAAAGAGGTCCTCTGCCCGCAGGAGAGCAAATTTCTGGGGGGGCAGTTAACTCTTTTGGGAACAAATATTCCCCCGTTTGGTCCCACAGCAACTCCGTTAAATTAAGCAAAGGGAGTGGCAGTGTTCTTTCTAAAAATTTACCGGGTCAGGATATGACGTGAAGGGGGGGGGAGGCCGTTTAAATTTTTTTGTTAAGTGTAAAATTTGGGGGCTTTTTATACCCCCATTTGCTAATATATATCCCCGAATGCGGCAGCTATTTTCTTCACCTCTCCCTTTTATGACTAAGGGGTTTCCCCCGGCAGGTTTTCTCTGGGGAGATTTTAATTTAACACTGCAGTCAGAAGTCGTTTCCTCGACAAAGGGGGGCATTTTTTTTTTTCCCCTTTAATAAATTAAAAAAATACTTTAAAACTCCTGCTCAAAAAATTTTATGTGAGAAAGGAGGTTTTGCCCCAATGAAAAGGATTGTCTTTTCTACTAAACCCCCACATAGAGTATTCCTGCAAGACATATTTTTTTACAACACCCCTTTTTCCCCCCGGCTGAGGGAGCTAGCATTGGAATACTGCTCTGGACCACCCGCAGTACATTGGATTTTGTCTCTGCCGAACCACCTCGGAAACTTTTTTTGGGGGCTTAATAAATCCTTAAATGATTGGGTCTGTGTCAGATCTTTCTAAAACAATTAAAAATTTTGTAAAGGACAAAAAATCCCCAAACCCTATTCATTACAAGTGGGATCACTTAAGTTTTTGCACGTGGGACTCTTATTAAAACTGGGCCTAGCCCTTAAGGGGAAGGGCGGGGGCGAAGTTTGCGACCTTTTAACAAGCTTCCATTTGGAGAGGGGCGCACAAATCCTCCTGGCTGAGACTGACCTTCGTGCCTATTGCAAGTCGGGCATGAAATTCGGCGCTCCTTGATAAGAAAATGGGCTAGGTAAAGAAAATTTTTTTGCCGGGGTTCATATTATATGTGGAGCAATAACCAAGTGGGATGTTGTCGGGGCTTTAGGGACAGGGGGGGCAGTTTTATACCCCCTTAAAAAGGAGGCAGAGGGGCATTACGCACCAAACCCCCCAATTTTCGAGCTTTTTTCGGAGCTTTTATAGTAAACTGTATAACATCCCGCGGCGGGGGGGCCATCAGCGTTGGGAATTTTTGGAAAAGTTTGCTCCCGGGTGTTCCGCATGATAGCCCCGGGGAGTTGGAATCTCCATTCTCGGAGGCGGAGTGCATCGCGTTGCCAGCCTGCCAAGGGGAAAAGCCTTTGGCCCTGAGGGTTTACGCTTGTTTTAAAAACGTTAAGACAAATTTATTGGAGCATTGCTGGCCTTTTTTAACTTGGTTCACAGGAACCCCTTTCCTGGCCTTCTTACAGGCGGTACACGGGATCCCCAACCCAGAAAAGGCCCTTTTATTGTGCTCAAATTAAAGGGCCCCTCCCTTGCTCAACCGCACACAAAACTTAGAAAAAACTCCTGGCGATTAGGCTCTTGGGGTTCTGCCTTTTTCATTCACTTGGATGGTGGGCTTGCCCCCCCGGGGAAGTTAGGGAAAAACCCCTAAAAATTTTTTCTATTATTCTTTTACCCCCCCGGGCAGAAAAACGTCCCTCTGATGTTTTTTATCATTGGAGCTAAAGGCTTCGACAGGGTGGAGGGGGGTTTCTGGAGCCCGCCTGCGGGCGCCGGGTAGGCCCCTGATGAGACAGAAAATTTTGCTCTTTATAACCCCCTCGGCTCAAAATTGGGTAAATGGTTTGCTGTCGAGCCCCTAAAAAAAACCGAAATGGTACCAGACGGGTTGTCCCCCTTTCCCCCCCCCTATGTTATAGCCCTGGGGTATCTACGCAGGCGATCAGGCATTAGGGGCATTTGGGGATCGCCATCAAGGGGTGCAGTACAGTGGCGGATTTGCTTGACTTACTTTTGTTATCACCCCCATATTGTTCCCCCCTGCCGATGCGGGGATAGAAAACTTCGGGGAACTACAACTTTGGGACATGAAAGTAAGCCTTTAATTCTCCCTGGGGCCCAAACCCTCAGGCCTGGAATTAAAATTTTCCCTTTAGTGGGCTAAAGAATCGTTTTGTTTACCCCGGGGTCAGGATCCCACCCAAAGCGTAAAATATTTTAATTAAACTTTCTCCTTTGCTTCAAACGCTGAAAGGGTTCTCTAAAAGGGGATTAAGATTTCCATGGATAGGGTTAAAATGAAAAATGAATATTTTTCCCCAATTTCTTTACTTAGTTCAAACTTTTTCCCAATTTTATCCCCAACCCTTTTTTTAGACTTTTAATAAAAATACGGAAAATTTTTGGGGGCCCAAAAAAAACCCTGGGGTTTGGGGGGAAGTCCTAGCTAGGGCAAAAGGGGAGAGGGGTTTGGCACTACCCATTCAAACTTACATGTAGCCGTGGCTGCTGCTAGGATATTAGATGGATTTCCCCCACACGAGAACTAAAAGCTGGGGACGGATGGGGAGGAGTGTGTAGTTACCGCTATTTCGGTCCCCTGGTTTTAAATTTAGATTAAAAAATGCGGTTTTCCCAGCTGCCCCTGGTGTCGCAAATCACTTCCTATTGCATAGGTCTTTGGCGGGAGTACATCTTTTTTAACCAAACGGACCCCTCACCCCCCTAAAGGGGGAACGCCTCCTAAATATTTAAAATCCCCTGTTTGCTGTTCGGTGTTTTTAGGGAAAGGCTTGGAACCTTCAGAGATTTTTACTGCCTCCTCCCTTTAAACATATGAAGATATGTTATATGCAGAAAGGGCACCCCAAAATCTGGCTTCGAACATCAGTTTTGGGATTTTTTTTTGTTAAAAAAAGAAGCTAGATCTAGTTAGGGCCCCGACCAGATTTGAGACTCTTGTGGCAGCACCCCCCCTATCATTTATATCAAATAACAGGTTGTTTCTGGAGGACTTGTTTTGCGAACCCAAATTTCCAAGCCAGCTGGGGGAAAGGGGTTGGGGACACCTACAGTGCGATGACTGGGTCAAAGCCTGCGTTTTTGGCAAAAGCATTGTTTCCTGCGAATCGGAAAATCAACTAAAAGGTTCTGTCAAAGTGGTATAGGGTGCCCACGTTCCCGCACTTATCTGTCCAAGGCCCGTTTTTATTGCTGGAGTGTGGACAGCACCAGGGACAATGTCCCAATTGTTGGGCATGCACAGAGATTTGTCCCCTTTTGGGGCCCAAAGGTTTTTGGCTTTAAATTAAATGATCACAGGGTCGATTGCAAGATACCTCGGTTTTCTCCCTTTTCCTCCTATACCCTTGCGCTTCCAGGGGGGAAATCTGTAGCTTCTACTGGTAGCGCGAAAGCCATCATCCCGAGGAAATGGAGGTCTACAAACCCCACCATGGGAGTGGTTTAAAAGAGATCTTTTTGTCTTCAGAGGTGGAGGGGATCCAGCAGGTCGATGCGTCTTTGGACAAATACCAGGAGACATGGGGAGGGTGGAGCTTTTTCTGCCCCGCCGGGTACCAGACGTTTGGCTGGATTCTCGTGGGTTTGGGTTCCGGGTCGTACGGGCGACTAACTGAAGCAAAATTCCGGGGTACTGCGAATGGGGGGGGGGGGTTGACGGGGGCGAGTCCCAGGGGTAGGGGGGTGTTTTTGTTTTCAATGCCTTGGTTTCTTGGATTGAATGTTCTTTCTTTAGTATATTTAGATTTTCTATTTTTAAGCAAAAAAAAAACCTTTTCCTTCAAAAAAAAGTACCAATGTAGAGTAATAGCCTAAGTATTTCTTGGGCGATTTGGCAACTCTTACTATTTAGAGACCGCTAGCCCATTTTGATGCCCCATTCCCCCCTACCTCCTCTCCCTCTTGTGTCCTCCTTCCCCCCCCCCGTTTTTTTTTTTTTTTTTCTTTTTTTGTTTGTGGGTTTTGTCCTCTTTTTTGTGTTGTCACTTTCCCCATCCCCTCCTTCCCGTCTTCTTCCCCCATGGGTAGGTACCTATACGAAATATACCTACGAATCATGATGTGTACCATTTAGAGCTACTTCTTTGAAAGTTATATGCTCATGTAATAAGTATGCTTCTGTAAAATTGCTTTGTGATTTGTATCTTGCTTGTCAATAAAGCTACGTTGAAAAGAAAAAAAGACCTTACACAACTCTGTATATGGAAAAATAAAAAAGTTATTGCTATCAGAAGAGAGCGATACATAAATATTGTTTTACACATTAAAAACATATTTTTTTAAACTGACACATTAAAAAAGAATATAAATTGGGTATCGCCACAATCGTATCATCCAGAAAAAGTAAAACTAACCTGTCACGAACACTGCACGGTGATCACTGTAAAAAATAAAAAAAAAACTCTACCAGGATTGCTGTATTTTCTTCACCCTGCCTTCCAAAAACATATTCAAAGGTGATCAAAAAGTCACGTGTCCCCCAAAAATGACACTAATAAAAATGTCAACTCAAGCCAGGGAAAACAAGCCCCTACTCAGCTCTGTAAAAGCAGTAAGCCGTAAAAAGAATATATAATTAGGTATATATGTAATCATATAATTATGCTTAGTAAAGCAAGAATGTTATTGCTGGATTTTATTCATTCTGCCTCCAAAAAAACATAGATTAAAAGAGATTGAAGTATCATATGACCCTCATAATGGTACCAATGAAAACATCAACTCATCCCACAAAAGCCCTTAATGTGCTCCATATACAGAAAAATAAAAAAGTTATGACTGTCAGACTATGACAACATAAAAACACAATTTTTTACAAACCCATTTCTATTGTGTAAAACTTTTCTTACTTTTTTATATCTTTCACAAATAAACAAGGATTGTTTCAACAAAAAAATAATTGTTAACTTAAATTATAATGAGTCACGAGAAGACAATCTTAAATTCACATGAATAGGTAAAACCATTAAAAAGTTATTCTCTGATAAAGTGAAACATGTCAAATTTGAAAAAGGACTTGGTCCGTAAGTCCAAAACAGGCTTAGATCTTAAGAGGTTAATGTTGATACTTGTTCGGTAGTTCCATTTAAATCTGGAGTCAAATTTGTTGACATCTAGGAAAGTAGAAAATATATTGAAAAGGGTAGGCGGCACAAAATTAAGAACTTTTGACAATAACATTAGTTAATACTTTGAAAAGGTACAAGACAAAATCAACACAATCTTTGGTCTAATCTTTAGTAGCATCAATGTGGTGAAGTATGTTTATCTCTGTTGATTTTTCTGTCGGGTTGGCATCCTTCTGTTGGTATCTCTTTATGTGTATGTGTCCAGCCTTATGGCATCATTTTTTTCATCGTTTTGGCAAATCCTGGAGTTCAGGTATTTGATCATTCTCTGTATTATTATTTTCCTATGGCAGACGTTGCTGTCTAGTGACTTTATTCATGTGGCGGTTGTTATCCTCCAAATCATCTGTAGCATCAGATATATCTGAAGAGTCCACTTTGGATGAACTAAACCATAGAATTTTTTTGTGTATTGTGATACATTACTATTAGAGATGGGCGAATTGATTCTAACGAAGTGGAATTCGTTTAGAATTTCAGGAAAACTTCGATTCTGAAAGAAGTCAAAGTTTGGGGTGATTCGCGGGAACGAAGTGTGTTTTTAATTGATAAAATGGCTGCGAGCACATGGCGTTACATGGGGCAAAGAAGTCTGGGAGGAAGAAAGGCGTAGCCTACATGATATCTGCAGCGACGAAGCCAATCAGAGACCGGCGGGATTCTGTGACGTCACCGCACTATATAAGTCCGGACGCCATGCTCGCTACTCACACTTCTCTCACTGTGCTGTGTAGGGAAGCTGCTGCTCATGATATCTCATACTAAAGAACTCCCTTTTACTCAGCGATTTTTTTGGGGGTGTCACATCTTGTCTCAGAGACTGCTTCTCTTACGTTCTAATTCTGATTTTGGGGGGTTTATTGGAATTGAAGTCCAGTGTGGTCCAATGCAGCTGCATTTTACATTTTAATGCAATCTGCTCAGTTCTGAGCACATTGAAACCCAAGGGTTATCTAACCTGTTCTGTTGTATTCAGTTAAAGAAACATGTTTTTACAATCCAAATACCACTTAATTTTTGGTTGCTCATTTCTTTTGCGCAATTTAAATCCAGGGTTAATTAAGCGTTGTTCTGCTGTTGTGGTCACTAAAAGAAACAGTGTTTTTCAACGCCAAATAAGAAATTTTGCCTGTAGCATAATTCAAAATCCGAAGGTTAATTACGAGTTTTTCTGTTGTTGTGTTCCATAAAATACATCCTTTTTTAACATGCTACAAGCTGGGTAATTGTTGGCAGCACATTTCTTTTGCGCAATTTACATCCAAGGGTTAACT
The DNA here is from genome assembly GCA_025379985.1 of Phyllomedusa bahiana. Classification (NCBI taxonomy): domain Eukaryota; kingdom Metazoa; phylum Chordata; class Amphibia; order Anura; family Hylidae; genus Phyllomedusa; species Phyllomedusa bahiana. The sequence continues at coordinate 18,923 of JAODAL010026778.1, read as the reverse complement.
AAGTATTTTTCTGTAGTTGTTGTCAGTAAAAGAAATGTTGTTTTTCACAACCAAAGAAGAAATTTTGGCTGTTGCATAATTCATATCTGAAGGTTAATAAAGCCTGTTTGTGCTTTTATATTCAGTAAAATACACAGTGTTTTTAAACGGCACATACAAGTAAATTTTTCCTGGCCATTTTTGGAGCGCAATTTATATCCAAGAATCTGTACATTTTAGAACAAACAGTATGTCAGACAGAGAGGTGGCAGGCTCTTCCCATGCGAGTGGGAGTTGCACAAACATTTCTGGAGCAGGCACAGGTCCCAGCACAGCAAGGGGACGTCGCAGCAGGGGTCACTCGGTGAGGCCAGACCTGCCGGTGTCATCTAGAGGCCGTGTGTTGTTTCAGCAACCCAATGGTTCTTGATTGTTGACTAGGTCATCCACTTCCTCCCAATGCCAAATTTTACAACCCCAGCCAAGAGTCGGTGGGAACGTCAGACACAACTCTCAGTTGGCATGGCCCAGGATCGGGTCAGTGGCCCTCACCTGTCCTCAACCCGCCTCTGTCCCATCCGGTTCCCTCAGCCAGAGATCTACTATGTGGTCTGGGCTCAGCGCCACTATATAGCGAGGATGAACAATTTGAGCAGCTACTTGGCAGCAAAGAAATGGGGCCAATATTCCCTGCTTCTTGCAGTAGGCGGCAAGTATAGATGTGGAGAGGGGCATGGGAGGTTATGTTGTGAGGGGTCAGCCTCTGCATACCAAGACCGGTGATGAGGACAGCAGTGACGATGAAACACAAATCGATGATGATGTAGCCAACCGCGCTTGGGAGCCGGGTGAAGCAAGGGCTTCATCATTGTCAGGAGAAGAGGGCGTCAGCTTGCGCGACAGGCAGGTGCGCAGCCAGTAAGTGGGTTGTGTGGCCGTGAGTCAGCAGGGTAGCAGCAGAGTGAGGTCAGGAGCCAAGCGGCCACGGGGTAGAAAACCCGCTTCGCAGGTCCAAGAAAGTAGTGGCACAGGGGCTCAGCGAGGCAGCGGCGGTAGTAGTCACTCAGTGCAGAGCGTTGGCTGTAAAATCAGCTACTCAGCGGTGTGGCAGTTCTTTGCTAAGACACCGGAGGAGCCGAATATGGGTATATGCAGAATCTGTGGGCAGAAAGTGAAGCGTGGCCAGGGAGCTAATGTTGGCACCACGGCCCTGCGTCAATGCATGCAGTGTCACCATCCGGAGGCCTGAGAGAACCGTGGCTCAGATGTGGTGGTTCATCCTGCCGCCGCAGAAGCAGCGCCCAGTGGCACGCATGCCATTGTAGCCAGTCAAGGCTCCACCACCTCTGCAGAAGGGAGCTGATTCTCTTTGCCATCATCTCCCGGTCCAGATGCTCCTGCTCCTCACTACTCATGGCAGCATCAGTCGTTCAACGAGGCGATTGCAAAGAGACAACAGTATGTGTCTAAACATCCTAAGGTGCAGAAGCTGACTGTGCTCCTGTCCAAGTTGTTGGTACTGCAGTCCCTCCCTTTCCAAATGGTGAACTCTGCACCGTTCAGAGAATTAATGGCTTGTGCCGAGCTGAGGTGGAGAGTTCCAAGCCGTAGTTTCTTTTCCAAAAAGGCAGTACCAGCACTTCACAAATATGTAGAACAGAAGGTGGGCCAGTCCTTGAGCTTATTGGTTTGTTCCAAGGTACATGGCGGTGCGGACGTATGGAGCTGTAACTACGGTCAGGGCCAGTACATGTCCTTTACGGCCCACTGGGTGAATGTGCTTCCAGCCCAGGCACACCAACAACTTGGAAATGAGACGCCGCTTTCTCCTCCACGTTGTCAAACTGCTGCTTCTGCGCCAATGTCCACCTCCTCCTCCTTCACCACCACCACCATCTAAGCCATCAAAAGTGCTGCTCCATCATATCACATGTGTAGGGCACAGCGGTGTCACGCAGTTCTACACCTGGCTTGCCGCGGCGAACGTAGTCACACAGGGGAGGAACTGCTCCGTCAGCAGCAAGAAATCGATGTGTGGCTTTCTCCACGCCAACTGCAAATTGGAACCATGGTGACGGACAATGGGAGGAACATGGTGTCAGCGCTGCACCGAGGAGGGATGGCCCATGCGCCCTGCATGGCGCACGTGTTCAATCTGGTTGTGAAAAGGTTCCTGAAGTCTTCCACCGATCTTCAGAAGATTCTGAAAATGGGCAGGAAGCTGTACATGCACTTCATTCATTCCTACAAAGCCAGGAACACCCTCCTCGAGTTGCAGCGGCAGAAAGGCCTCCCCCAACACACGCTGATATGCAACGTTTCCACCCGGTGGAATTCCAGCCTGCACATGTTGGATCTACTGTACGAACAGCGAAAGGCCATTAACGTCTTTTTGATGATCCAGGCGGACAGGAGTACTCCCCTGTGTAACTTTGATGTCAGCAAGTGGCAGCTCATGCGTGACACCTGCTGTTTGCTGAGGCCATTCGAGGAGGTGACGTTATTTGTCAGTCGCCAGGACTACGGGATGAATAACGTCATTCCACTGCTTCATGTCCTGGAACAGATGCTGAAAAATCTGTCTGGGCAGGGGACTGGAGATGTGGCGAATACATCTCGCGGCCACATGAGTCCGGTGGGGACTGAACTGGAGAAGGAGGAGGAGAAGGACATTGGAGCAGAAGCATTGTCTGGTGAAATTAGTGGATTTTCTACACAGGTGACAGGAGAGGAGGAGCAGGAGCAGCTGGAGGAGGTAGATGGCGATGAGGAAGACGAGGCAGATGACCCGCAAGCACCGTGGCAGTATACAGTGGAGATGGAGGCAGGGAGTCCCTCGGAGTCACTTGTGCAGATGGCCCGCAGCATGCTGATTTGCCTGGCTAGTGACAGCCGAATAGTCACCATCCGGCAAAGGAATTACTTCTGGCGCTCCATCCTAGTTGACCCTTGCTACCGGTCCAAACTGGGAGACTTTGTCCCAACTGCTGAGAGGGAGGACAAACTCAAATACTATAGGGAAATCCTCCATAGTCAGTTGGCCGCTGCCTATGTGCGGCATCGTCCCTCCTCTGACAGGTCTGACCGGGGGGTTCCTCAATGCTCACGTACCACTGCCGCAGCTGCTGTGGGAAGGTGGTGGGGTAGGAGCAGTACCAGCTCCATCAGCAGCAAACTAAGTCTGGAGTCACTGATGAGCAGCTTCCTTCACCCGCCTATTTAGGAGGGCAGTCGCCAGCAGCAGCAGGACCTTGAGCAGTCCCTGAACCAACAGGTGGTGGCCTACTTGGACAGCACTCTGCCATCCCAGTTAGAAGATCCGCTGGACTACTGGGCAGCCAAACTGCCGAGTTTGCAGTGGAGAAGCTGTCCTGCCCGGCCAGTAGTGTGGCATCAGAGCGGGTGTTCAGTGGAGCGGTGGCCATCGTTACCCCAAGGAGAACCCGCTTGTCCATGGGAAATGTGGAACGACTGACCTTTGTCAAGATGAATCAGGCGTGGATTGGCCAGGATTTCCACACACCAATGCCTTAGGCATCAGATTACATCTGCCATGACGCCTCACCCAAACTGTGAGAAATGAGTCTGGGTTCAAACTACCTGCCTCAGCCACTATTCTGATGTCGTCACCCGCCTGATGCCACACATCTGCTGACAGTTTCTCCATCTGCCTACCACCATCTTTACCAGAGACTGGTATTGCCACCCACCTCCACACTCTGTCATTGTGCCACTCTATGACCTCATGCTGCTGCTGTTGCTGGTGCCGTGCCATCCACACTGTGTCATTGTGCCACTCTCTGACTTCATGCTGCTGTTGTTGCTGCTACGGTCACCTTCACACTCTGTCATTGTGCCACTCTCTGACCTCATGCTGTTGCTCCTGCCGTAACCTCTCTGTCATTGTGCCACTCTGTGGTCTACTCCTGTTTGTGACACCTCCACACTATCTCATTGTGACACTCTCTGACCTCATGCTGCTGCTGTGGCTGCTGCCGTGGCTTCCACATTGTGTTATTGTGCCACTTTCTGGCCTACTCCTGTGTTTGCCACCTCCAGAATGTCACTGTGCCACTGTCTGACTTCATGCTGCTGCTGTGCCTGCTGCCGTGACCTCTACACTGTGTTATTGTGCCACTCTGTGGCATACTCCTGCTTTTGCCACCTCCAGAATGTCATTTTGCCACTGTCTGACCTCATGCTGCTGCTGTGGCTGCTTCCGTGACCTTCACACTGTGTTATTGTGCCACTCTGTGGCCTACTCCTGTTTTTGTCACCTCCAGAATGTCATTGTGCCCCTGTCTGACCTCATGCTGCTGCGCTGTGGCTGCTGCTGTGACCTCCACACTCTGTCATTGTGCCACTCTGTGGCCTACTCCTGTTTTTGCCACCTCTAGAATGTCATTGTGCCACTGTCTGACCTCATGCTGCTGCTGTCGCTGCTGCCGTGACATACACACTTTGTCATTGTGCCACTGTCTGACCTCATGCTGCTGCTGTGGCTGCTGCTGTGCCCTCCACACTGTCATTTTGCCACTCTGTGGCCTACTCCTGTTTTTGCCATCTCCAGAATGTCATTGTGCCACTGTCTGACCTCATGCTGCTGCTGTGGCTGCTGCTGTGACTTACACACTGTGTCAGTGTGACACTCTGTGGCCTACTCCTGTTTTTGACACCTCCAAAATGTCATTGTGCCACTGTCTGACTTCATGCTGCTGCTGTGGCCGCTGCTGTGACCTCCACACTGTGTTATTGTGCTACTCTGTGGCCTACTCCTGTTTTTGCCACCTCCAGAATGTCATTGTGCCACTGTTTGACCTCATACTGCTGCTGTTGCTGCTGCCTTGACCTACACACTCTGTCATTGTGCCACAGTCTGAACTCATGCTGCTGCTGTAGCTGCTGCCGTGACCTCCACACTGTGTCATTGTGCCACTCTGTGGCCTACTCCTTTTTTTGCCACCTCCAGACTGTCATTGTGCCAGTGTCTGACTTCATGCTGCTGCGGTGGCTGCTGCCGTGACCTCTACACTGTGTTATTGTGCCACTGTGTGGCCTACTCCTGCTTTTGCCACCTCCAGAATGTCATTGTTCCACTGTCTAACCTCATGCTGCTGCTGTGACTGCTTCCTTGACTTCCACACTGTGTTATTGTGCCACTCTGTGGCCTACTCCAGTTTTTGCCACATCCAGAATGTCATTGTGCCACTGTCTGACCTCATGCTGCTGCTGTGGCTGCTGCCGTGACCTCCACACTCTGTCATTGTGCCACTCTGTGGCCTACTCCTGTTTTTGCCACCTCCAGAATGTCATTGTGCCACTGTCTGACCTCATGCTGCTGCTGTGGCTGCTGCTGTGACCTACACACTCTGTCATTGTGCCACTGTCTGACCTCATGCTGCATCTGAGGCTGCTGCCGTGCCCTCCACACTGTGTCATTGTGCCACTCTGTGGCCTACTCCTGTTTTTGCCAACTCCAGAATGTCATTGTGCTACTGTCTGACTTCATGCTGCTGCTGTGGCCGCTGCCGTGACCTCCACACTGTGTTATTGTGCCACTCTGTGGCCTACTCCTGTTTTTGCCACCTCCAGAATGTCATTGTGCCACTGTTTGATCTCATGCTGCTGCTGTGGCTGCTGCCTTGACCTTCACACTCTGTCATTGTGCCACTCTGTGGCCTACTCCTGTTTTTGCCAACTCCAGAATGTCATTGTGCCACTGTCTGACCTCATGCTGCTGCTGTGGCTGCTGCCGTGACCTCCACACTCTGTCATTGTGCCACTCTGTGGCCTACTCCTGTTTTTGCCAACTCCAGAATGTCATTGTGCCACTGTCTGACCTCATGCTGCTGCTGTGGCTGCTGCCGTGACCTCCACACTCTGTCATTGTGCCACTCTGTGGCCTACTCCTGTTTTTGCCAACTCCAGAATGTCATTGTGCCACTGTCTGACTTCATGCTGCTGCTGTGGCTGCTGCCGTGACCTGCACACTGTGTTATTGTGCCACTCTGTGGCCTACTCCTGTTTTTGCCACCTCCAGAATGTCATTGTGCCACTGTCTGATCTCATGCTGCTGCTGTGGCTGCTGCCTTGACCTTCACACACTGTCATTGTGTCACTGTCTGACCTCATGCTGCTGCTGTGGCTGTTGCCGTGACCTACACACTGTGTCATTGTGCCACTGTCTGACCTCATGCTGCTGCTGTGGCTGCTGCCGTGACCTCCACACTGTGTCATTGTGCCACTCTGTGGCCTACTCCTGTTTTTGCCACCTCCAGAATGTCATTGTGCCACTGTCTGACCTCATGCTGCTGCTGTGGCTGCTGTGACCTCCACATTGTGTCACTGTGCCACTCTGTGGCCTATTCCTGTTTTTTCCACCTCCAGAATGTCATTGTGCCACTGTCTGACTTCATGCTGCTTCTGTGGCCGCTGCCATGACCCCCACACTGTGTTATTGTGTCACTCTGTGGCCTACTCCTGTTTTTGCCACCTCCAGAATATCATTGTGCCACTGTCAGACCCCATGCTGCTGCTGTGGCTGCTGCCTTGACCTACACACTCTGTCATTGTGACACTGTCTGACCTCATGCTGCTGCTGTGGCTGCTGCCGTGACCTACACACTGTGTCATTGTGCCACTCTGTGGCCTACTCCTGTTTTTGCCACCTCCAGAATGTCATTGTGCCACTGTCTGACATGCTGCTGCTGTGGCTGCTGCCGTCACCTCCAAACTCTGTCACTGAGCCCTCAGCTTGTTTTTTTCCAGCTGGTGCTGCCATGACTTTATCTGGCTACATTCCCACTTCAGTTGTTTGGTCAGTTTTGCCCTCTTAAGTGCCCAGGGAATTTTATAGTGAAGCGATTCTAAGAGCGGCGGCAGTCATATGCGTGTCATACTAAAACACAACATTATATGAAGAGCAAACCAAGCTCCCTCTGCATATTTAAGCATGGCACAATGTTCTACAGCACCCTACAGGCTCTGTGCAGCCTGGAAATAGCTGTTTCTTAACGCTTCGTGCCGAAGTAATTCGGACCGAAACTAATTTTGTCGGAAAATTCGTCGAAGTCGGCGAATCGAATTTTTGAGAAATTCGCCCATCTCTAATTACTATTTAACACACTTTACCACATTTCCAATGCCATTTCATGTATGACATCATTGCTTAATCCCTGGTTGTACAATATCAAATTTACATGCACATCACTATATTTATATCTCTTTTGCATGTGTATTGATGTGATAGGAGATAGAAAACATTCATTTGTTTTGAGCTTTTATTACTATTTAGGAAAAAACTGCTTTCTTTTTAGTAACATTTAATAGGATAATATACAGTATTTAGTAATATTATTTGGTATATTGTATATGGAATTTGATAGTGTCACCTGTGAGGGTAATATTTATAGTTTTATATTGATATGATTTGTATATAATCTTTGTGTGCTTTTCATCAAAGTTTGGAATGTTAATAGACATGCCCCCACCCCCTCCCCAAAAATTGGAAACAAATGGCCAGGAGGTATAGCCCAATTGAATTAACAAGGTTTATTTGTTTCAATAGAATCAGTAAGAGGTGGGTCCATATTTAAATGTAAACTTTAAAAACAGCGTATAAGGAACTAGCTATGTTTTGAATTGATTGGCTAAATGTATTCTTACAGAAGAAGGGGGCTATAAAACCATGAATTGCAGTGGGATGGGGCAGACATTCTTCAGCATATGCAATGATGATGTTATATGCTGTGTGTCTCACAATGCTTGCATTGAATAAACCTGGATAATTTTACCTTTAACGGATTCTTAATTTGAAAACCCGATCAACATCTAAAAAGCTTTATTAAGCTACAACAAAATGGCGCCCAACGTGGGGCAGACAACAGATTTCGTTATCCGGACAAAACAAGGTGTTATCAATACTTGAAGAGTGGAATACGCAGCTGCACATTAAATCAAAAAGGTAAGCAAATATATCTTATATCTACTCACTATATATATTCTATCTCTTCAAGCATTGCTTCCCTCTCCGGGTCTCTAGGTCACTATAATTAGTCTGATCCAAGAACTTTTGATAAAAATATATGAGAAGATGTGATCGTGGTTCAATACTATATATGTATATGTGTTTGTGTGGAGTGAATGTGTGAGCTTTACTTTTTGTGAAAGGTCAAAGGTCTCATGGCTGCAGTGTCCTTAGCTGGCTTTAGAACAAAGGAAATTCCTGAGGGAGTGGGAGTGAATCCCTCCATGAATGAATGGAGCTGAATAGGTTGTTGGGTATTGACAGCAGCAGCTCTGATTTCAGAATGGAGGGGGGGAAGGGGTTTCCAGCTGCGTTTAAATTGCATTTTACTGTGTTGAACATTAAGAATTTTTAGTTTGTTTGGGGTGTAATTGATATTTTTTTTGTCTTTACAAAAAAGTTCTGCAGTTTGATTTTTTTGGAAAAAACAAGATATTTTCTTTTTTTCATGAAATGCTTTTTTTTGAAAATATAAGAATATAATTTAAAAAATTGGTGTATAATTTGCAAAGGATATCCTTTTAAAATTTTGGGTTTAAAGAGTAAAAATAAGCCACGTGGCAAATTAAAGAGCTCTTTTTAATATAACCCAGAAAAATTTGGGGTTTTGTGAAAAAGTTGAAAAAAATTTGAAATATGTCATGTTTTAAAGCAAATTTTTAAATTTTAAAACCAAATGTTACTTATTTTTTTTTTCCCCAAAATGTTTTTCTTTTAGTTTGAGGGGGAAAAAAAATTAATTTTTAAAATTGTTTCTTTTGTAGGAATGAAGAGATGAACTTTAAAAATTTTTTATATTGAATTTAAAAGGGCAAATAAAGTTTGGGGGATTTTTTTGATTTTGTTTTTTTTCCCATTTTTTTTGTTTTTTTTGTGGCATGGTTATTTTGTTTTCTTTTTTAATTTTTTTTTTCATTTTTTTTTGTCGAAGTTTTTTTTTTTGTATGTGTGGAAAAAATATGAAGGCCCCTTGGGTTCCCTTTGTTAGTTTTTGTTAATTTTTGGTTATTTTTTGTTTCTGGCTAACCCCTTTGTTAGTTTTGTCTTGTTATTGTAAATTCATGTGGGCCATGTTGTGAAACCCCCTGGTGGGGCTTTTTAAAAATGTGGTAAAATAGAGAGGACAGGCTCCCCAGACTCGGGGGGTGGGGCCCAAGGGGAAAGACCCAATAGTTGTAGATCTTCCAGAAACAGGCTTCCATTTTGTGAATTGTCGTTTTTTGGGGGACTAGCAGGTTATTAGAAAAAAAAGGTTTTCGGGTTAGCTTTTTTCCCCTTAAGTTTTTTTGGTTTTTAGAATTGTTTTTTCAGATACCTTAACTTTTAACCTAATCTCAAAATTTTTCCTTAAAAAAACTAACCAAAAGGGATTTTAATCAGTTTTTTCCCCCTCATGCTGTAACAGTGGAAAATAAACCTGACTTACGGACATATTTTTTACTTTGGGATGACTAATCTGGCCAGTAAACACCCCGGAAAACGAGGCTGCACTATCTCTGTTTTGTTTTTGTTTCTTTTAGCTGATCGGGGGCCTGAGTATCAAGGACAAGTTACATTTTTTGTAACAAGGTTACCTTTTTGGCCCCCGGTTTTCAGCTGGTGCCGGGCCCCCTTTCCCAAAACCGAATCAAAAACATACGGGAAACCTAATTTTCTGGGGTCTAGGGGCAACTAAATTTATTCCTGGTTTAAAAATTTTGTAATTTTATTTTAAATATGATCAGCTTTTTTGCTTTTACAGCTTCTGTAGGGATTGTTTGGCTACATGGCCATTTAAGCGATGGGGGAGGCACTTAAAAAAATTCCCCAAACCCTCAAAAAGTTTTTTTAATTTTTCCTCTACACATCCCTGGGCCCCCTGCCCTTTGACAAGCTTTTCCGTTTTAAATGCGTTTTGGGGGCCCTGCCAGGGAAACCCCTTACACACCCACAGGGAAACACAGAGAGCCCCCAGTACTATAACTCAGCTAGTTTTAAATCCAGTGGCGAGAGGAACCCCTTTTGTGTACGAGTAGTTTTTTGTAGTCCCAAAGATTTTATACAAAAAGGGTTCAGAGGTTGTACGGGAAATTACCCCGTAACAAAACGTCCCCGGAATGTACTTTATTTTCCATGGGGAAAACTTTAACTTATCTCTATGGCCTTTTAGCAAAGCCTGCAGTGTGTTATTTTAAAATTTCCCCAATTTTTTTCACAAATTGGTGAAGAACCTTAAATTTCTAAAAACTTGTTACCCAAGAACTTTTGGAACCAAAGGGGAAGAATTAAAATGGAAAAACAGAGGGGGAAAATGCTTGTTTTGTCCAAATTGGCACAAAAAACAAAGGATTTCCCCATTTAAGATTTTCCCAACACTATTTCAACCTTTGATTTTTTAAATTGAAGGAACCGGGTTTACGGGGAATTTAAGCATTATCATATTGGACTTTCGGGGGGTCAGCAACAAGGTAATAAAAGTTGAACCACTTCCACCTCATTTGCCGGGGGGGGGATTTTTGGGGGGCCACTACCAGAGGCATGAAAAGGGCTAGGGTTAAAACTTCAAATATATTCCCCAACTCTGTCATTTAAATTTTGGGAAAAGCCCCTTATTATGGGGCCCTTATGGAGGAAACCTTTGGGATTTTAAATCAAAAAGAAACCCCTCAAGAAAGCAGAAATGTTTAGAACCCCAATGAAAGGCCCCGTTGTTGCCCACGAGCTTTGGAAACAATTTTAAAGGGCCCAAAACAAAATAAAAAATCTGACGCCCCGAAGCAAAGGGGAAAAAAGAGCAGAAAAAAGCGGCCCAAAAATGGCCCGTTGGGAAAGCCTAGGGTTAAGGATTTGTTTATGTACCGGCCCCTTGCCACCATAGACCCTGTTACCCCTATGCCTTTGGACACTTTAATCTCCCTCAGAAGGTCAAAAAGGGGAAAATGGGAGAAAAAAGGGATCTCAGTTAAAAGAGGGGGGCCCCGTTGGGGTAGACAAAAAGTTTGCCCCCTTTGGGCCTTTTTCCCCAAAGTGGCCCCAAGCAGCCCATGGGCTGACCCACCATCCAAGACCGTCTGTATATTTTGCTAATTAAAAAAGTATTGGGGGCACTTTGGTTCATACGGCCACAGCCCGATACTATCAAGTCTGTAAGACATGTGAAAAACACAGAATAGGGAACCCTAGGAAAAGGGTTTCCCCCAAAACCAAAGCCCCGGGCCCCTTTTGTCCATTCCAAGGGGTTTCAAAAATTTTCCTTGTATTACTATACCCCTTTCCTATTGGCGTGAAGCCTTCCCAATTTCAAAAAACAAAAGAAAATTTCCCAAAAGTTTTGATTAAGGTGTTATTTGGGCAAACCCGAAGCAATAGAGGGGTGATAGGGAACACACTTCACAGGAGAAGCATGAAGGAAAGAGGTTCCTTTTTTGGGAAAAAAAAGGGCCCTTTCCCGTTCTCTCCATCTTCAGAAGGGAAAAAAAAATAGAACAAAAAGAAAGAAACAGGGAAAACCATGGTCAGATTTTTTGCCCTTAGCTTTTGTTTTCAGTCCCGTTTTTACCCTTAAAGGGAAAAAAAAAATGTCCCCCATGAGGCTTAGTGGGTACTCCCCCCAAAACAGGACCAATTTCCCACAGGTTTTACTCATAAAAGCATAACAATGAAAGGATTGTACGGGCCCGACAGAAAACCTTGCACATACATAAAAAGTTTTTGATTCTATTTCAGAAATGTGTATGACCTGAAAATAAAACCCCAACCTTTAACTGGGTGATTGGGGGGGTCCTTGGGAAAAACAAGGGAAGAGCCTTGAGCCTATCATTAACGGTCCTTTTAAGTTCTGCTGAAAACTGGGGACTTTGATGAAACTAGGGGGGAAAGAAACAAATGGGTCCAAACCCGCCACTACAGGAGAAAACAATCCCCCGTGATTTGAAAAGATTTAAAGATGCTGAATAAAAATTCCCAAACATCATTAAAATTTCATGATTATTGTTGAATATGTGCAAACCCCTCAGTGTAAGACTATGCCTTATCTGGGAATTCTGTCAACCCGGGAGGAAAATTTATAATGTTTTGCTAAACCCCTTTGAAAGTGTTTTTTCAATCCCGTCCCCGGGCCCACCAAAGGTCATGGTTTTTTAGGGTCTTCACAGAATGCCCCTGACCCCTATTATATCCCTTTGGGAACATAATGGTTTTCCCCCTGTGCAATGCTTTAAAGGAAAACCAGAAAAACCCGATGTTATGGGTCTTGAGGACTTGGGGGTTGAGAAACCCCCCCCCAAAAAATTACAGCTCCCAATTTCAAATCTTTGGGCTAATGGGTGAACATCACTGGGTACTCTTACCCATAACAGGATGGACACATTCAATGTTTTTTTATGTTAAACCCCACAAAACAACAAAGAGAGTAAAAAGGTTTAATGTTTAAAATAGAAAGGGTTTTTGGGAAAAAAAAGGGTTTTCCCGAAACCGTTAGAAAAATCAAAAAAATGATGAGCTTCCGGGGTTTTAAAGTGCCCAAAAGGGGGAAAGGGCCCCCAAATTTTTTGATAATGTAGGGATTTATGTTGTTTTTGGAGCTACTTGTTTTTGTAATAGATACTAAAAGAAATTAAAAAGGGGAAAAGAGAAATTTTCAAAAAGAATTTGCCCTATTTTTGATTTATGTTTTACACGGGTTTTTGCCCCCAGGGTTCGTTATCAGGTTCCCCCCTCCCTGGGTTAATCAATGGCAAATGAAAGTATTTAACCGGGTAAAAAATTTTTTCAAGTTTTAAAGAAAAACTCTTTAAAAAAAAACATAAATTTTTCTGGGCTTTAAACGTACAAATTTGTCCCTTTAGCCCCAGATATAAACAAACAAATGGGAAAATATCAGGGTTTTTTTTGTTTTCGGCCGCCTTTGCCCGTTTTTAAAAAAAGTAAGTCATAGATAAAACTCCCAGCACGGTTTTAGGGAGGAGCCCCCCGGGCCTCAGAGCAACAAACCCACGCACGCAAATGCAACGTTTTTTGGGGGAAAATCCTCCCCTTCCACAAGCATGCGTGCGTCGGTGTCGCTCGAGGTTTGGCGGTTTTCCTGCTCCCCCGGGCTGGGAGCTTATCAAAGGACTTACTTTCTTGGGAAAGGGACATCGGCCCCAAAATAAAAAAAACCCGAGTTCTTGCCCTTTTGTTTGCCTAAATTGTGTCTGAGGGGCTTTGTTGTATGGTTTAAAAATCAAAAGATATATGTTCTTTTAAAAAGATTATTCATTAAAGCCTTTATAAATTTTTACCTGGTTAAACCCCTTTCATTTGCCCAAAAAAGTTTAAAATTTTTTCCCTTTTTAAAAGATGTGATGAGTGTTCCGCAAATTTTGGGAAAAGGGACTTTTTGTAATCAGGTCCCTCAATAAAATGGTGATAACTTTTTAATTTTAGGGTTTGGAAAACAGTTAGAGGATCTGGGGGGATATAAAAAAAAAGGGGGAAAGTGTTTTTATTGAATTTGAGATTGGGGGAAATTTTTCAAAAATTCGATTTGGTCACTTAAAGAATTTTCTGACAAAATTAGTTTCGCTCCGATTACTTGGGCCGAATTTTTTAAAAAGCAGCTTTTTCCCAGGCTGCACAGACCCGAGGGTTTGCGTAAAACTTTTGTACCATGTTTAAAATATGCGGGGGGAGCTTGGGTTTTGGTCTTCATACAATTTTGTTTTTGTATGACACGCAGAGACTCCCCTGTTTTAGAAAGTTCAAAAAAAAAACCCCGGGGCATTAAAGGGGGAAAAACTGACAAAAAAATAAAGCGGGAATTACCCTGATAAAGTCATCCCGGAAAGCTGGAAAAAACAATGGAGTCAGGTGGCAAATTGTGACAGAGTTGGGGGTTGACGGCGGCGCCACAGCGCATGAGGTCAGGGGGGCACAATGAAATATTGGAGGGCAAAAACACGAGGAAGCCACAGGTGGCACAATGATTGAAGCGGAGGTGGGGCGGCAGCAGTATGTGGTCAGGCAGTGGCACAATAAAATTCTGGGGGTGGAAAAAAAGAAAAAGCCACAAAATGGCACAAGATGAGAGCGGGGGTCACGGCGGCAGCAGCTGGGTCAGGAGTGGACAATGCGGTCGGGAGGTGCAAAAAACGTATGAGGCCACAGAGGGGCACAATCACACAGTGTGGAGTCAAACAGCAGCACATGAGGTCAGGCATGGCCAATGAATTCGGGAGGTGGAAAACATATTAGGCCCAAGTGGCCCCAAAAACACAGTGTGGAGGCCCCGGCGGCACGTATGAGGTCAGGCATGGCACAAGACTTTTGGGGGTAGCAAAAAGGGGGAAAGCCACAGATGGCAAAATGACTGAGGTGGAGGTCACGGCGGCAGCAGCATGAGGTCGGCAGGGGCACAATAACAGTGTGGAGGACAGGGCAGCAGCCACAGCGCAGCATGAGGTCGACGTGGCACAATTCACAGTGGGATGTCGGGGCAAACGAACGCACAGCAGCATGGGGGTTTATAGAGTGGCACAATGACAGAGTTTGAGGGGGTGGCAATCCCAGTCCCGGGTAAAAATGGGGGTAGGAGATGGAAAAAACTGGCGAAATGTGGGGGCTCAGGGGGGTGGCGGCATCAAAAATAGGGGGTAGGCGGTATTTTAAACCCAGATGAGCCTAAGGCATTGGGTGGGGAAAAACCGGGCCGTCCACGCCTGATTCATTTGAAAAAGGTCATCTTTCCCCAACTTTTCCCCGGGGGACAAGCGGGTTTCCTTGGGGTAAGATGGCCCCCCCACCGAACACCCCTTGATGCCACATACTGGGGGGGCGGAAAGCTTCCCCACTGCAAACTGGCAAGTGCGGGACCATCCAGTTTGGCTGCCCAGTAGTCCAGGGATTTCTAACTGAGGTGGCAGAGTGCTGTCCGTAGGCCCAACTTTTGGTTGGGGGACTGCCCCAGGTCCTGTGCTGCGGCGACTGCCCCCTCACTAGGGGGGTAAAGGAACTGCTCTCAGTGACTCCAGATTGGGTTCTACTGATGTAGTGGTACTGCCCCTACCCCCCCACCTTCCCCCAGCAGCCGGGCAGTGACGTGGCGTGAGGAACCCCCCGGTCGACCTGTTGAGGAGGGACGTTTTCCGCAATAGGCAGGGCCAACGATTGGGAGGTTTTCCCCTATAGTATTGGTTTATTTTTCCCTCTAAAATAGCGGGGGAAAAGGCCCCCTTTGGACCGGTAGCGAGGGCCAATGGGTGGAGAGCCAAAAGTCACCCCTCTCCCGGGATGTGACTATTCGGCTGTCACTAGCCTGGCAAAAAAGCATGTGCGGGCCTCGCACAAGTGACCCCCTGCCCCATTTTACTGTATACTGCCACGGTGCTTGGGGGTCATCTGCCTATAAACCTCTTTTTCCATCCCCCCCTCCAGCTGCTCCTGCCCCTCCCTTTTGTCACCTGGTAGAAAACCTCATTTCACCGACAATCTTCTGTCCAAATGCCCTTCTCCTCCATTCACCCCCCCGGGGACTCTTTGTCCGCGAGATGTAGTCGCCCGTCCCCAGTCCCCTGCCCAGACAGATTTTTCAGCATTGTTCCAGGACATAAGCGGGGAATGCGTTATTCATCCGTAGTCCTGGCATTGAAAATAACGTCGCCTCCTCGAATGCCCTCAGCAAACAGAGGTTTTCCGCATGAGCTCCACTTGCTGAATCAATTTACCAGGGGGTACCCCGTCCCCCTGGGATCATCAAAAAGACTTTAATGGCCTTTCTTGTTGTACATAGGTCCAACAGTGCAGGCTGAATTCCCAAAACGGGGGGAAACGTTGATATCAGCTGTGTTTGGGGACCCGTTCTGCCGCTGCAACTCAAAGGGGTTTCCTATCTTTGTGGGAATGAATGAAGTGCATGCACTTTTTCCCTGCCCATTTTAAAATCTTTAAGATCGGGGGAAGACTTCGGAACTTCTACAACCAATTGAAACGTGCGCCTGCGGGGCGCATCCCTCCTCCTCGGTGCAGCGCTGACACCATGTTCCCCCCATTGTCCGTCACCCTGGTTCCAATTTTCATTTTGGGGCGGGGAGAAAGCCACACATCGATTTTTTGCTGCATGCCGGAGCAGTTCCCCCCCTGTGTGACTACGTTCGCCGCGGCAAGCCAGGTGTAGAACTGCGTGACACCCCTGTGCCTACAATGTGATATGTGGGCAGCACTTTTGATGGCGAGATGGGGGTGGTGGTGAAGGAGGAGGGGGGACATTGGCGAGGAGCAGCCGTTTGACAACGTGGGGGGAGGGAAAATTGGGTCTCATGTCCAAGTTTTTGGTGTTCCTGGGCTGGGAAGACATTCACCCATGGGGTAAAGGCAGTACTGGCCCTGCCGTAGTTAAAAATCCCGATGTCCGCGTTCCCGTGCACCTTTGAACAAACAATTTAAACTCAAGGATGACCCCCCTTTGTTTACATATTTATGAAGTGTGGGACTGCCCTTTTGGAAAAGAAATTACCTTGGAAAATCTCCATCTCGGCTCGGCCAAGCCATTAAATTTTCTGAATGGTGCTGAGTCCACCATTTTTAAAGGGAGGGCTGCAAACCAACAACTTGGGAAGGGGGCACGGGGAGCTCTGCACCTTAGGATGGTTGGACCCTATGTTTTCTCTTTGCAATTGCCTGCTGAAACTGCTGGAGCCATGGTAGGGAGGAGCAGGACACTGGACCCGGGGGAAAGATGTCAAAGAAACAGTCCCCTTTTGCAAGGTGGTGGAGCCCTTTACTGGCTGCAATGGATGGTGCCCCTGGGCGTGGCGCTGCTGCTGTTGTGCAGCGGGAGGGTGGACCCCCCATCTGAGCCGTTTCTCCCCGGCCACCGGGTGGTGATGTGATGTGTTGGCAGGGCCGTGGTTCCAACGTAGCCCCTGGCCCGCTTTACTTTCTGCCCACAATTCTAAAATCCCTTTCGGCCCTTCGGTGTTTAGCAAAGAATGCCCAACCGCCATATCTGATTTTTCCCCCAACGCTCCGCCTGAGTACTACTGCCGCCGCGCTCGCTGAGCCCCTGTGCTGCTACTTTTTGGAACTGCGAAAGGGGGTTTTTTTCCCCGTGGCCGCTTGGCTCCCGACCTCACATGCTGCTATCCCGTGACTCACGGCACACGACCCACTTGCGGTGCACGCTGCCTGACGCGCAAACGACGCCCTCTTCTCCGACGATTTGAAGCCCTTGCCTACCCGGCTCCCAAGTTTGGGTGGACTCATATCTATTTGGTTTCATCATCC
Source organism: Phyllomedusa bahiana (assembly GCA_025379985.1). NCBI lineage: Eukaryota > Metazoa > Chordata > Amphibia > Anura > Hylidae > Phyllomedusa > Phyllomedusa bahiana. The sequence goes on along the minus strand of JAODAL010026778.1, from coordinate 1,678 downwards.
GCTGTCCCCATCACCCGGGCTTTGTATGCCCAGGCTGACCCCTAAAAAATGACCCCCATGCCACTCTCCACATCTATCTTTCCGCCTCTGCAAGAAGAGGCATATTGGCCCCCTTTCTTCGCTGCCAAGTACTGCTGACTGCCTCCCCAAATTGTTCACCTTTCTATATATGGCCTGAGCCAGACCCCATAGTAGATCTCTGGTGAGGGACCCATGGGGCAGAGGCGGGTGAGGACAGGTGAGGGCCCTGACCAGTCCCCGGGCATGCCAACTAATGGTTTGTGTTGAGTTCCCCCACTTGGGTGGGGGTTTTCAGATGTCATCGGGAGGGGGGAAAAGGGTGCTGTAACCAATCAAGAACCCTTTGGGGGGTGAACAAACAACGGCCGCAGAGACGCCGGGAGTTTTGGCCCCTACCGAGTGACCCCTGCGCGACTCCCCCTTTCTGTGCTCGACCCGGGCCCGTTCCAGGAATGTTTGTGCCATGCCCCCGCAGGTGAGACCCGCCCCCTCTCTGTTTGAAAACTGTTTGTTCTAAAAATGTACAGACATGTTTTTATGATGTTTCTGTATTTGATTAAAAATACACCCCCGTTTTTTATCCAAATGAACCCAGTAAAAAGCTTGGGTAACCTTTGGGTATAAAATTTGGGTTTACAAATGGCCAGGAAAAATTTACTTGTATTGTCGTTTAAAAACCTGTGTGTTTTACAATGTAAAAGCCAAACGGGTTAATTTAAACCCTTGGAAGAATTAGGCACAGAAAAATGTATATATTTTGGCGTTGAAAAAAAACGGTTTATTTTTGTCGCAACAGCAAAAAAAAGCTTAATTTTAAAAACCCCGGATGTAAAAAATTTCGCCCTAGAAATTTGGCCGCACAAAATAGTGCTTTGTAGCGTATTTCAATTGCGTTTTTTTTTACGCCACAAACAAAGATACAGTTGTAATTAACCTTTGCTTGTGAATTGGCTACGGAAAAATTTTTAAATTTTGGGGTTGAAAAAAAAACGGTTTTTTTTGTCAGCCACCAGCAAAACAACGCTTAATTAACCCCTGGATGTAAAAAGCGCCAAAGAATTGAGCCCCCAAAATATTAGCTTTGTAGCGTGTTACAAATTTCGGTTTTCTACCCACACAACTGTCACGTACCCGGCGTAGAGGTGGTCCCTGGGCCACCGCAAACGGTGGGGTAAAACCCCGCCAGGGAAAGGGGGGGAAACAAATAGGGCCCGGGTTTTCACCAAGCCCCCCCCCAAAGCGGGATGGGGCTTGCTGCGGGGGAGTCTACCAGGTCGTTCCCCCCGGCTTGTTTCGGGGCCCGAGGTTTTAGCTTGGTGCAGAATGTCAGGGAGGCCGTGTCGGGGAAAAGGCAAAGCAGGGCAGGGGGGCACAGGGTTTGGGTCGGGGAAGGCGCTAGGTCAGGGCAGGGGGCAAGAACGTGGTCGGGAAAAGGGAAACAAATGGTACGGTACACGGTTAAATCAGGGCAAGGTAGTAACGCTTTCTCAATAGGTGAAATGGCACTAAAGATCCGGGAACGGCCCCCGGGAAGGGGGAGGCTTAAATAGGGCAGTGACCGGCAAAAGCAAAATTTTTCCCGGGACATGGCCCTTTTTTTCTCACATGCCGGCGCGCGCGGGCCTTAGATTGGGGACCCCGCGCGCGGGGTTGAGAC